>JANJGN010001926.1:10000-98482 GCA_026770705.1 Isurus oxyrinchus
GCAAGATCGATCCGATTGGTCCCCACTCACACCACCATTCCCACCACCGCCCCCTGCTCTTCCCCCCTCCCCCCACATACCCCCACAATCTTTCCCCTTCAGGTGTTTAGCCAATTCCCCGCCTTTGGACAGTTCCTATTGAACCTGCTTCCACCGCCCTTTCAGGCAGCGCCTTCCAGATCACAACAACTCGCTGTGTTTATAAACAATAATTCTCCTCATCTGCCCCCCACCTCACCCCCCCACCCTCTGGTTCTGTTACCGATTCTCTTCAATCTGTGTCCCCCTCTGGTTACCGACCCTCCCACCACTGGAAACAGTCTCTCCCTCTCTACTCTACCCCAAACCCCCTCCCTCCGTGGTTTTGAACGTCTCGATTCAATCTCCCCCCCTCCCCTTAACCTTCTCTGCTCTAAGGAGAACAATCCCAGCTTCTCCAGTCCCTCCACGTGAACTGAAGTCCCCTCATCCCCTCCCCACCCCCCTCCCTCCCTTAACCTTCTCTGCTCTAAGGAGAACAATCCCAGCTTCTCCAGTCCCTCCACGTGAACTGAAGTCCCCTCATCCCCTCCCCACCCCCCACCCTCCCTTAACCTTCTCTGCTCTAAGGAGAACAATCCCAGCTTCTCCAGTCCCTCCACGTGAACTGAAGTCCCCTCATCCTCCCCACCTCGGTACCGTTCTGGTAAATCTCCTTCCGAGACCCTCGACATCCTTCCGAAAGTGCAGGGGCCTGGGATTGGGGGATGTGGTACTCCGGCTGCAATTTCTATTTTAACTGGAATGGGAAAGCAGAGTATTTTTTTAAAAAGCTGAACGACATATAAATTCCTGAGTCACAGCAAGCGGTGACGAAGGTAAACAGCACGTGTCGGTCGGTTCACGGTGGAATTTAAGAGTGAGGGGGTCTCGCTGCGATTGTAGGGGGCTCTTGTGAGACAGCACCTGCAGCACGGTGTCCTGTTTCGGTCTCCTTACCCGAGGAAGGATGCGCTTGCCTTAGAGGGGGACGCAGTGAGGGTCTCCAGACCGATTCCTGGGATGAGAGGGATTGTCCTACGGGATGGGGGGGAGATCGAGTAGGACCGGCCAATCTTCTCTGGAGTTTGGAAGAACGAGGGGAGGCCTCGGCAAAATGTGTAAAGTTCTGAGAGGATTTGACAGGGTCGATGCTGAGAGGCTATTAACCCCATCACCGGCTGGAGGGGCTAGGACTGGGGTTGTGGAGGGTAGGGGTGGTGGGGTCAACCATTTCGGACTGAGACGGGGAGAAATTTCTTCACTCGGAGGGTGGGTGAACTTTTGGAATTCATCACCCCGGTGGATGCCCCGTTGATGAGTATATTGAGATTGCGGGAGCGACAGATTGTTGGGGCACTGAGGGAATCAAGGGATAGGGCAAGGAAAGTGGAGTCAGCCGCGATCTTCTAGAATGGCGGGAGGGGGGTTATTAAGGGGCCGAAAGCCCTCACAGCACGGGGTTAGATACAGAGTAAAGCTCCCTCCACAATGTCCCCATCAAACATTCCCAGGACAGGTACAGCACGGGGTTAGATACAGAGTAAAGCTCCCTCTACACTGTCCCCATCAAACACTCCCAGGACAGGTAAAGCATGGGGTTAGATACAGAGTAAAGCTCCGTCTACACTGTCCCCATCAAACACTCCCAGGACAGGTACAGCACGGGGTTAGATACAGAGTAAAGCTCTCTCTACACCATCCCAATCAAACACTCCCAGGACAGGTAAACGATGGGGTTAGATACAGAGTAAACCTCCCTCTACACCGTCCCCATCAAACACTCCCAGGACAGGTACAGCACGGGGTTAGATACAGAGTAAAGCTCCCTCTACACCGTCCCCATCAAACACTCCCAGGACAGGTACAGCACGGGGTTAGATACAGAGTAAAGCTCCCTCTACACCGTCCCCATCAAACACTCCCAGGACAGGTACAGCACGGGGTTAGATACAGAGTAAAGCTCCCTCTACATCATCCCCATCAAACAATCCCAGGACAGCTCCAGCACGGGGCTAGATACAGAGTAAAACTCCCACTACACTGTCCACATCAAACACTCCCAGGACAGGTACAGCACGGGGTTAGATACAGAGTAAAGCTCCCTCTACACCATCCCCATCAAACACTCCCAGGGCTGGTACACCACGGGGTTAGATACAGAGTAAACCTCCCTCTACACCGTCACAATCAAACACTCCCAGGGCTGGTACACCACGGGGTTAGATACAGAGTAAAGCTCCCTCTACACCGTCTCCATCAAACACTCCCAGGGCAGATACAGCAAGAGGTTCGATACAAAGTAAAGGTCCCTCTACACCGTCCCCATCAAACACTCCCAGGACAGGTACAGCACGGGGTTAGATACAGAGTAAAGCTCCCTCTACACCGTCCCCATCAAACACTCCCAGGGCAGGTACAGCACGGGGTTAGATGCAGAGTAAAGCTCCCTCTACACCGTCCCCATCAAACACTCCCAGGACAGGTACAGCACGGGGTTAGATACAGAGTAAAGCTCCCTCTACACCGTCCCCATCAAACACTCCCAGGACAGGTACAGCACGGGGTGAGATACAGAGTAAATCTCCCTCTACACCGTCCCCATCAAACACTCCCAGGACAGGTACAGCACGGGGTTAGATACAGAGTAAAGAACCCTCTACACTGTCCCCATCAAACACTCCCAAGACAGGTACAGCACGGGGTTAGATAAAGAGTAAAGAACCCTTTGCACTGTCCCCATCAAACACTCCAAGGACAGGTACAGCATGGTTTTAGATACAGAGTAAATCTCCCTCTACACCATCCCCATCAACAACTCCCAGGACAGGTACAGCACACGATTAGATACAGAGTAAATCTCCCTCTACACCGTTCCCATCAAACACTCCCAGGACAGGTACAGCACGGGGTTAGATACAGAGTAAAGCTCCCTCTACACTGTCCCAATCAAACATTCCCAGGACAGGTACACCACAGGGTTAGATACAGAGTAAAGCTCCCTCTACACTGCCCCCATCAAACACTCCCAGGACAGGTACAGCACGTGGTTATATACAGAGTAAAGCTCCCTCTAAACCGTCCCCATCAAACACTCCCAGGACAGGTACAGCACGGTGTTAGATACAGAGTAAAGCTCCCTCTACACCGTCCCCATCAAACACTCCCTGGACAAGTTAAGCAGGGGGTAAGATACAGAGTAAAACTCCCTCTACACTGACCCCATCAAACACTCCAAGGACAGGTACAGCAAGGGGTGAGTTACAGAGTAAAGCTCCCTCTACACTGTCCCCATCAAATACTCCCAGGACAGGTACAGCACGGGGTTAGATACAGAGTAAAGCTCCCTCTACACTGTCCCCATCAAACACTCCCAGGACAGGTACAGCACGGGGTTAGATACAGAGTAAAGCTCCCTCTACACTGTCCCCATCAAACACTCCCAGGACAGGTACAGCACGGGGTTAGATACAGAGTAAATCTCCCTCTACACCGTCCCCATCAAACACTCCCAGGACAGGTACAGCATGGGGTTAGATAGAGAGTAAAGCTCCCTCTACACCGTCCCCGTCAAAAACTCCCAGGAAAGGTACAGCATGGAGTTAGATACAGCGTAAAGTTCCCTCTACACTGTCCCCATCAAACACTCCCAGGACAGGCACAGCACGGGGTTAGATACAGAGTAAAGCTCCCTCTACACAGTCCCTATCATACACTCCCAGGACAGGTACAGCACGGGGTTAGATACAGAGTAAAGATCCATCTGCACCGTCCCCATCAAACACTACCCGGAAAGGTATAGCACGGGGTTAGATACAGACTAAAACTCCCTCTACACTGTCCCAATCAAACACACCCAGGGTAGGTACAACTTGGGGTTAAATACAAAGTAAAGCTCCCTCTACACCGTCCCCATCACACACTCTCAGGGCAGATACAGCACGGGGTTAGATACAGAGTAAAGCTCCCTCTGCACTGTCCCCATCAAACTCTCCCAGGACAGGTACAGCAAGGGGTTAGCTACAGAGTAAAGCTCCCTCTACACCGTCCCCATCAAACACTCCCAGGGCTGGTACACCACGGGGTTAGATACAGAGTAAAGCTCCCTCTACACTGTCACAATCAAACACTCCCAGGGCGGTTACAGCACGGGGTTAGATACAGAGTAAAGCTCCCTCTACACTGTCTCCATCAAACACTCCCAGGGCTGGTACACCACGGGGTTAGATACAGAGTAAAGCTCCCTCTACACTGTCACAATCAAACACTCCCAGGGCGGTTACAGCACGGGGTTAGATACAGAGTAAAGCTCCCTCTACACTGTCTCCATCAAACACTCCCAGGGCAGATACAGCACAGGGTTAGATACAAAGTAAAGCTCCCTCTACACCGTCCCCATCAAACACTCCCAGGGCAGGTACAGCACGGGGTTAGATACAGAGTAAAGCTCCCTCTACACCGTCCCCATCAAACACTCCCAGGACAGGTACAGCACGGGGTTAGATACAGAGTAAATCTCCCTCTACACTGTCCCTATCAAACACTCCCAGGACAGGTAATGCACGGGGTTAGGTACAGAGTAAATCTCCCTCTACACCGTCCCCATCAAACACTCCCAGGACAGGTACAACACGGGGTTAGATACAGAGTAAAGCTCCCTCTACACCATCCCCATCAAACACTCCCAGGACAGGTACAGCACGGGGTTAGATACAGAGTAAAGCTCCCTCTGCACTGTCCCCATCAAACACTCCCAGGACATGTACTGCACGGGGTTAGATACAGTGTAAATCTCCCTCTACACCGTCCCCATCAAACACTCCCAGGACAGGTACAGCACAGGGTTAGATAGAGAGTAAAGCTCCCTCTGCACCGACCCCATTAAACAATCCCAGGGCAGATACAGCCAGAGGTACGATACAGAGTAAAGCTCCCTCTACACCGTCCCCATCAAACACTCCCAGGACAGGTACAGCATGGTTTTATATACAGAGTAAATCTCCCTCTACTCTGTCCCCATCAAACACTCCCAGGACAGGTACAGCACGGGGTTAGATACAGAGTAAAGCTCCCTCTACACCGTCCCCATCAAACACTCCCAGGACAGGTACAGCACGGGGTTAGATACAGAGTAAAGCTCCCTCTACACCGTCCCCATCAAACACTCCCTGGACAGGTTTAGCAGGGGGTAAGATACAGAGTAAAACTCCCTCTACACTGACCCCATCAAACACTCCAAGGACAGGTACAGCAAGGGGTGAGTTACAGAGTAAAGCTCCCTCTGCACTGTCCCCATCAAATACTCCTAGAGCAGTTACAGCAGGGCGTTATATACAGACTAAAACTCCCTCCGCACCGTCCCCATCAAAAACTCCCAGGACAGGTACAGCATGGAGTTAGACACAGCGTAAAGTTCCCTCTACACCGTCCTGAACAAACACTCCCAGGACAGGTACAGCACGGGATTAGATACAGAGTAAAGAACCCTCTATACTGTCCCCATCAAACACTCCCAGGACAGGTACAGCACGGGGTTAGATACAGAGTAAAGAACCCTCTGCTCTGTCCCCATCAAACACTCCCAGGACAGGTACAGCATGGTTTTAGATACAGAGTAAAGCTCTCTCTACTCTGTCCCCATCAACAACTCCCAGGACAGGTACAGCACGCGATTAGATACAGAGTAAATCTCCCTCTACACTGTCCCCATCAAACACTCCCTGGACAGTTATAGCACGGGTTTAGATACAGAGTAAAGCTCCCTCTGCACTGTAACCATCAAACACTCCTAGGACAGGTAAAGCACGGCGTTAGATATAGAGTAAAACTCCTTCTACACTGTCCCCATCAAATACTCCCAGGGCGGGTACAGCACGGAGTTCGATACAGAGTAAAGCTCGCTTTACACTGTCCCCATCAAACACTCCCAGGGCAAGTATAGCACGGTGTTAGATACAGAGTAAAGCTCCCTCTACTCCATCCCCATCAAACACTCCCAGGACAGGTACAGCACAGGGTAAGACACAGAGTAAAGCTCCATCTACATCGTCCCCATTAAACACTACCAGGGGACAGGTACAGCACAGCGTTAGATACATAGTAAAGCTCCCTCTACACCGTCCCCATCAATTACTCTGAGGACAGGTACAGCACAGGGTTGAAACAGAGTAAATCTCCTTCTGCACCGTCCCCATCAAACATTCCCAGGACAGGTACAGCGCGGGGTTAGATACAGAGTAAATCTCCCTCTACACCGTCCCCATCAAACACTCCCAGCACAGGTACAGCACGGAGTTAGATACAGAGTAAAGCTCCCTCTACACCGTCCCCATCAAACACTCCCAGGACAGGTACAGCACGGGGTTAGATACAGAGTAAAGCTCCCTCTACACTGTCCCCATCAAACACTCCCAGGACAGCTACAGCACGGGGTTAGATACAGAGTAAAGCTCCGTCTATATTGTCCCCATCAAACACTCCCAGGACAGGTACAACACGGGGTTAGATACAGAGTAAAGCTCCCTCTACACTGTCCCCATCGAACACTCCCAGGACAGGTACAGCACGGGGTTAGATACAGAGTAAAGCTCCCTCTACACTGTCCCCATCAAACACTCCCAGGACAGGTACAGCACGGTGTTAGATACAGAGTAAAGCTCCCTCTACACTGTCCCCATCAAACACTCCCAGGGCAGGTACAGCGCGGTCTTAGATACAGAGTAAAGCTCCCTCTACACCATCCCCATCGAACACTCCCAGGACAGGTACAGCACGGGGTTAGATACAGAGTAAAGCTCCCTCTACACTGTCCCCATCAAACACTCCCAGGACAGGTACAGCACGGTGTTAGATACAGAGTAAAGCTCCCTCTACACTGTCCCCATCAAACACTCCCAGGACAGGTACAGCATGGGGTTAGATACAGAGTAAAGCTCCCTCTACACTGTCCCCATCAAACACACCCAGGACAGGTACAGCACGGGGTTAGATACAGAGTAAAGCTCCATCTACACTGTCCCTATCAAGCACTCCCAGGACAGGTACAGCACGGGGTTAGATACAGTGTAAATCTCCCTCTACACTGTCCCATTCAAACACTCCCAGGGCAGATACAGCACAGGGTTAGATAGAGAGTAAAGCTCCCTCTGCACCGACCCCATTAAACAATCCCAGGGCAGATACAGCCAGAGGTACGATACAGAGTAAAGCTCCCTCTACACCGTCCCCATCAAACACTCCCAGGACAGGTACAGCACGGGGTTAGATACAGAGTAAAGCTCCCTCTACACTGTCCCAATCAAACACTCCCAGGACAAGTACACCACAGGGTTAGATACAGAGTAAAGCTCCCTCTGCACTGCCCCCATCAAACACTCCCAGGACAGGTACAGCACAGGGTTAGATACAGAGTAAAGCTCCCTCTACACCGTCCCCATCAAACACTCCCAGGACAGGTACAGCACGGGGTTAGATACAGAGAAAAGCTCCCTCTACACCATCCCCATCAAACACTCCAAGGACAGGTACAGCACGGGGTTAGTTACAGAGTAAAGCTCCCTCTACACCATCCCCATCAAACACTACCTGGAAAGGTATAGCACGGGGTTAGATACAGACTAAAACTCCCTCTACACTGTCCCAATCAAACACACCCAGGGTAGATACAACTTGGGGTTAAATACAAAGTAAAGCTCCCTCTACACCGTCCCCATCAAACACTCCCAGGACAGGTACAGCACGGGGTTAGATACAGAGTAAAGCTCCCTCTACACTATCCCCATCAAACACTCCCAGGACCGGTACAGCACGGGGTTAGATACAGAGTAAAGCTCCCTCTACACCGTCCCCATCAAACACTCCCAGGACAGGTACAGCACGGGGTTAGATGCAGAGTAAAGCTCCCTCTACACTGTCCCAATCAAACACTCCCAGGACAGGTACACCACAGAGTTGGATACAGAGTAAAGCTCCCTCTACACTGCCCCCATCAAACACTCCCAGGACAGGTACAGCACGGGGTTAGATACAGAGTAAAACTCCCTCTACACTGCCCCCATCAAACAATCCTAGGACAGGTACAGCAAGGGTTGAGTTACAGAGTAAAGCTCCCTCTGCACTGTCCCCATCAAATACTCCTAGAGCAGTTACAGCAGGGCGTTATATACCGAGTAAAACTCCCTCCGCACCGTCCCCATCAAAAACTCCCAGGACAGGTACAGCATGGAGTTAGATACAGCGTAAAGTTCCCTCTACACTGTCCCCATCAAACACTCCCAGGACAGGTACAGCACGGGGTGAGATACAGAGTAAATCTCCCTCTACACCGTCCCCATCAAACACTCCCAGGACAGGTACAGCACGGGGTTAGATACAGTGTAAAGAACCCTCTACACTGTCCCCACCAAACACTCCCAGGACAGGTACAGCACGGGGTTAGATACTGAGTAAAGAAACCTCTGCACTGTCCCCATCAAACACTCCCAGGACAGGTACAGCATGGTTTTATATACAGAGTAAATCTCCCTCTACTCTGTCCCCATCAACAACTCCCAGGACAGGTACAGCACGCGATTTGATACAGAGTAAATCTCCCTCTACACCGTTCCCATCAAACACTCCCAGGACAGGTACAGCACGGGGTTAGATACAGAGTAAATCTCCCTCTACACTGTCCCAATCAAACACTCCCAGGACAGGTACACCACAGGGTTAGATACAGAGTAAAGCTCCCTCTACACTGCCCCCATCAAACACTCCCAGGACAGGTACAGCACGGGGTTATATACGGAGTAAAGCTCCCTCTACACCGTCCCCATCAAACACTCCCAGGACAGGTACAGCACGGTGTTAGATACAGAGTAAAGCTGCCTCTACACCGTCCCCATCAAACACTCCCTGGACAGGTTTAGCAGGGGGTAAGATACAGAGTAAAACTCCCTCTACACTGACCCCATCAAACACTCCAAGGACAGGTACAGCAAGGGGTGAGTTACAGAGTAAAGCTCCCTCTGCACTGTCCCCATCAAATACTCCTAGAGCAGTTACAGCTGGGCGTTATATACAGACTAAAACTCCCTCCGCACCGTCCCCATCAAAAACTCCCAGGACAGGTACAGCATGGAGTTAGACACAGCGTAAAGTTCCCTCTACACCGTCCCCATCAAACACTCCCAGGACAGGTACAGCACGGGATTAGATACAGAGTAAAGAACCCTCTATACTGTCCCCATCAAACACTCCCAGGACAGGTACAGCACGGGGTTAGATACAGAGTAAAGCTCCCTCTACACTGTCCCCATCAAACACTCCCAGGACTGGTACAGCACGGGGTTAGATACAGAGTAAAGCTCCCTCTACACTGTCCCCATCAAACACTCCCAGGACAGGTACAGCACGGGGTTAGATACAGAGTAAAGCTCCCTCTACACTGTCCCCATCAAACACTCCCAGGACAGGTACAGCACGGGGTTAGATACAGAGTAAAGCTCCCTCTACACCGTCCCCATCAAACACTCCCAGGACAGGTACAGCACGGGGTTAGATACAGAGTAAAGCTCCCTCTACACTGTCCCACATTCTCCCCGCGGGAGCGAGTCCCACATTCTCCTCACTCTCTGTGTAACGAAATTTCTCCTGAATTCCCCCGATTAGTGACTGTCTTAAATTTAAGGCCTGGTTAAGTTCTGGTCTCTCTCCGTCCACCAAAAACTCTTTACCCCAACAACGGCAAAGATCTTTGCTACATCGATCTGACTGAAAACTCTGGATAATTTCAACAAGCTCTAACATGTCACCCTCTTCACCTTCTGTGTGCTAGACAAAGGAGCTGCAGCCTCTTCAATCTTTCGTAGAGACATATAAACTAGGAGAACGAGCAGGCCCTTCGGCCCATCGAGCCTGCTCCGCCATTTATTATCTTGGCTGATCTTCCAACTCCATTGCCTGCTCCCGCTTTCTCCCCGTCCCCTTTAATCCCATTGCCCCAAGAGCTGGATCTAAATCCTTCTTGAAATCATACAATGTTTTGTTCTCCACTGCTTTCTGTGGTAGTGAATTCCACAGGCTCACCACTCTCTGGGTGAAGAAATTTCTCCTCATCTCAGGCCTAAATGGTCTACCCCATATCCTCCGACTGTGACCCCCTGGTTCGGGACTCCCCCACCATCGGGAACATCCTTTCTGCATCTACCCTGTCTAGTCCTGTTAGAATTTTATAGGTTACTGTGAGATCCCACCCCCTCGTTCTTCTGAACTCCAGGGAATATAATCCTCATCGACTCAATCTCTCCTCATATGTCAGTCACACCATCCCAGGTATCAGTCCCTGCTCTTCCTCTGCAGCCAATAGATCCTTCCTCAGATATGGAGAGCCAAACGGCAGGCTATATTCCAGGGGGGTTCTCACCAAGGCCCAGTTAGTCATAGTTATAACCTCTCAGTAAAGCTAAGCTTCTGCTACAGTTCACTCAGTGAACAGTTACTGTTTATTCAGGGTGAGAGTCACGCACTGTGTAACTGTACAGAGTCACTGTTTGTTCAGGGAAAGGATCACTCATTGTGTAACAGTACAGAGTCACTGTTTATTCAGCAGGGTTTGGGTCACTCACTGTGTAACTGTACAGAGTCACTGTTTATTCAGGGTAAGGATCACTCACTGTGTAACTGTACAGAGTCACTGTTTATTCAGGGTAAGGATCACTCACTGTGTAAGTGTACAGAGTCACTGTTTATTCAGCAGGTTTAGGGTCACTCACTGTGTAACTGTACAGAGTCACTGTTTATTCAGGGTAACGATCACTCACTGTGTAACTGTACAGAGTCACTGTTCATTAAGGGAAAGGATCACTCACTGTGTAACTGTATAGATTAACTGTTTATTCAGGGTAAGGATCGTTCACTCAATGTGTAACTGTAGAGAGTCACTGTTTATTCAGGGTAAGGATCACTCAATGTGTAACTGTAGAGAGTCACTGTTTATTCAGGGTAAGGTCACTCACTGTGTAACTGTACAGAGTCACTGTTTATTCAGGCTAAGGATCACTCACTGTGTAACTGTACAGAATCACTGTTTATTCAGGGTAAGGGTCACTCACTGTATAACTGTACAGAATCACTGTTTATTCAGGGTAAGGGTCACTCACTGTGTAACTGTACAGAGTCACTGTTTATTCAGGGTAAGGATCACTCACTGTGTAACTGAACAGAGTCACTGTTTATTCAGGGTAAGGATCACTCACTGTGTAACTGTACAGAGTCACTGTTTATTCAGGGTAAGGATAACTCACTGTGTAACTGTACAGAGTCACTGTTTAATAAGAGTAAGGATCACGCACTGTGTAACTGTACAGAGTCCCTGTTTAATCAGGGTGAGGGTACTCATTGTGTAACAATACAGAGTCTCTGTTCATTCAGGGTAAGGATCACTCACTGTATAACTGTACAGAGTCACTGTTTATTCAGCGTAAGGATCACTCAATGTGTAACTGTAGAGAGTCACTGTTTATTCAGGGTCAGGATGAGGCACTGTGTAACAGTACACAGTCACTGTTTATTCAGGGTAAGGATCACTCACTGTGTAACTGTACAGAGTCACTGTCTATTCAGGGTAAAGATCACGCACTGAGTAACTGTACAGAGTCACTGTTTATTCAGGGTAAGGATCACACACTGTGTAACTGTAAAGAGCCACTGTATATTCAGGGTAAGAATCACTCACTGTGTAACTGTACAGAGTCACTGTTTATTCAGGGTAAGGGTCACTCACTGTGTAACAGTACAGAGTCATTGTTTATCCAGGGTAAGGGTCACTCACTGTGTAACTGTACAGAGTCACGGTTTATTCAGGGTAAGGATCACTCACTGTATAACTGTACAGAATCACTGTTTATTCAGGGTAAGGGTCACTCACTGTGTAACTGTACAGAGTCTCAGTTTATTCAGAGTAAGTATCACTCACTGTGTAACTGTACAGAGTCACTGCTTATTCCGGGCAAGGATCACACACTGTGTAAGTTTACAGAGTCACTGTTTATTCAGGGTAAGGATCACTCACTGTGTAACTGTACAGAGTTACTGTTTATACCAGGTAAGGATCACTCACTGTGTAAGTGTACACAGTCACTGTTTAATAAGTGTATGGATCACGCGCTGTGAAACTGTACAGAGTCACTGTTTAATCAGGGTGAGGTTACTCACTGTGTAACTATACAGAGTCACTGTTCATTCAGGGTAAGGATCACGCACTGTATAACTGTACAGGGTCACTGATTATTCAGGGAAAGGATCACTCAATGTGTAACTGTAGAGAGTCACTGTTTATTCAGCGTAAGGATCACTCAATGTGTAACTGTAGAGAGTCACTGTTTATTCAGGGTAAGGATCACTCACTGTGTAACTGTACAGAGTCACTGTTTATTCAGGGTAAGGATCACTCACTGTGTAACTGTACAGAGTCACTATTTATTCAGGGTAAGGATCACTCACTGTGTAACTGTACAGAGTCACTGTTTATTCAGGGAAAGGATAACTCACTGTGTAACTGAACAGAGTCACTGTTTATTCAGGGTAGGGATCACTCACTGTGTAATTGTACAGAGTCACTGTTTATTCAGGGTAAGGTCACTGACTGTGTAACTGTACAGAGTCACTTTTTATTCAGGGTAAAGATCACTCACTGTGTAACTGTACAGTCACTGTTTATTCAGGGTAAGGTCACTGACTGTGTAACTGTACAGAGTCTCAGTTTATTCAGGGTAAGGATCACTCACTGTGTAACTGTACAGAGTCACTGTTTATTCAGGGTAATGATCACTCACTGTGTAACTGTACAGAGTCACTGTTTATTCAGGGTAAGGATCACGCACTGTGTAACTGTACAGAGTCAATGCTTACTCAGTGTAAGGATCACTCACTGTGTTACTGTACAGTGTCGCTTTTTATTCAGGGTAATGATCACTCACTGTATAAATGTACAGAGTCACAGTTTATTTAAGGCAAGCTCACTCACTGTTTAACTGTACAGATTCAATGTTCTTTCACTGTAAGGATCACTCTGTGTGTAACTGTACAGAGTCACTGTTAATTCAGGGGAAGGATCACTCACTGTGTAACTGTACAGAGTCATTGTTTATTCAGGGTAAGGATCACTCACTGTGTAAATGTACAGAGTCACAGTTAACTCAGGGTAAGTATCACACACTGTGTAACTGTACATAGTCACTGTTTATTCAGGGTAAGGCTCACTGACTGTGTAACTGTACAGAGTCACTGTTTATTCAGGGTAAGGATCACTCACTGTGTAACTGTACAGAGTCACTTTTTATTCAGGGTAAGGCTCACTGACTGTGTAACTGTACAGAGTCACTGTATATTCAGGGTAAGGATCACGCACTGTGTAACTGTACAGAGTCAATGTTTACTCTGCGTAAGGATCACTCAATGTGTAACTGTACAGAGTCACTGTTTATTCAGGGTAAGGATCACTCACTATGTAACTGTACAGAGTCTCTGTTTATTCAGGGTAAGGATCACTCACTGTGTAACTGTACAGTGTCTCTGTTTATTCAGCGTAAGGGTCACTCACTGTGTAAATGTACAGAGTCACTGTTTACTCAGGGTAAGGGTCACTAACTGTGTAACTGAACAGAGACACTTTTCATTCAGGGTAAGGGTCACTGACTGTGTAACTGTACAGAGTCACTGTTTATTCAGGGTAAGGATCACACACTGTGTAACTGTACAGAGTCTGTGTTCATTCAGGGTAAGGATCACTCACTGTGTAACTGTATAGATTAACTGTTTATTCAGGGTAAGGATCGTTCACTGTGTAACTGTACAGAGTCACTGTTTATTCAGGGTAATGATCAATCACTGTGTAACTGTACAGAGTCACTGTTTATTCAGGGTGAGCCAGGTACTGTGTAACTGTACAGAGTCACTGTTTATTCAGGGTAAGGATCAGTCATTGTGTAACCGTACAGAGTCACTGTCTATTCAGGGTAAGGATCAATCACTGTTTAACTGTACAGAGTCACTGTTTATTAAGGGAAAGGATCACTCATTGTGTAACTGTACAGAGTCACTGTTTATTCAGGTTAAGTATCACTAACTATGTAACTGTACAGAGTCACTGTTTATTCAGGTTAAGTATCACTCACTATGTAACTGTACAGAGTCACTGTTTATTCAGGGTAAGGATCACACACTGTAACTGTACAGAGTCACTGTTTATTCAGGGTAAGGCTCACTGACTGTGTAACTGTACAGAGTCACTGTATATTCAGGGTAAGGATCACGCACTGTGTAACTGTACAGAGTCAATGTTTACTCAGTGTAAGGATCACTCACTGTGTAAGTGTACAGTGTCGCTTTTTATTCAGGGTAAGGATCACTCACTGTGTAAATATACAGAGTCACAGTTTATTTAAGGCAAGGTCACTCACTGTTTAACTGTACAGATTCAATGTTCCTTCAGGGTAAGGATCACTCACTGTGTAACTGTACAGTGTCACTGTTTAGTCAGTGTAAGGATCACTCTGTGTGTAACTGTACAGAGTCACTGTTAATTCAGGGTAAGTATCACTCACTGTGTAACTGTACAGGGTCATTGTTTATTCAGGGTAAGGATCACTCACGTTGTAACAGTACAGAGTCACTGTCTATTCAGGGTAGGGGTCACTGACTGTGTAACTGTACAGAGTCACTGTTTACTCAGGGTAATGATCACACACTGTGTAACTGTACAGAGTCACTGTTTATTCAGGGTAAGGATCACTCACTATGTAACTGTAAAGAGTCACAGTGTATTCAGGGTAAGGATCACTCACGGTGTAACTGTACAGAGTCTCTGTTTATTCAGGGTAAGGATCACTCACTGTGTAACTGTACAGTGTCTCTGTTTATTCAGCGTAAGGGTCAGTCACTGTGTAAATGTACAGAGTCACTGTTTACTCAGGGTGAGCCAGGTACTGTGTAACTGTACAGAGTCACTGTTTATTCAGGGTAAGGATCAGTCATTGTGTAACCGTACAGAGTCACTGTCTATTCAGGGTAAGGATCAATCACTGTTTAACTGTACAGAGTCACTGTTTATTAAGGGAAAAGATCACTCATTGTGTAACTGTACAGAGTCATTGTTTATTCAGGTTAAGTATCACTCACTATGTAACTGTACAGAGTCACTGTTTATTCAGGTTAAGTATCATTCACTATGTAACTGTACAGAGTCACTGTTTTTTCAGGGTAAGGATCACTCACTGTGTAACTGTACAGAGTTACTGTTTATTCAAGGTAAGAATCACTCACTGTGTAAGTGTACACAGTCACTGTTTAATAAGTGTATGGATCACGAGCTGTGAAACTGTACAGAGTCACTGTTTAATCAGGTTGAGGTTATTCACTGTGTAACTATACAGAGTCACTGTTCATTCAGGGTAAGCATCACTCACTGTATAACTGTACAGGGTCACTGATTATTCAGGGAAAGGATCACTCATTGTGTAACTGTAGAGAGTCACTGTTTATTCAGGGTAAGGATCACTCACTGTGTAACTGTACAGAGTCACTGTTTATTCAGGGTAAGGATCACTCACTGTGTAACTGTACAGAGTCACTGTTTATTCAGGGTAAGGATCACTCTCTGTTTATAAGTAAAAAGTCACTGTTTACTCAGAGTGAATAACACTCACTGTGTAACTGTACAGAGTCACTGTTTATTCAGGGTAGGGATCACTCACTGTGTAACTGTACAGAGTCACTGTTTATTCAGGGTAAGGTTCACTCACTGTGTAACTGTACAGAGTCACTGTTTATTCAGGGTAAGGATAACTCACTGTGTAACTGTACAGAGTCACTGTTTATTCAGGGTAAGGATCACTCACTGTGTAACTGTACAGAGTTACTGTTTATTCCGGGTAAGGATCACGCACTGTGTAACTGTACAGGGTCACTGTTTAATCAGGGTGAGGTTACTCATTCTGTAACAATACAGAGTCTCTGTTCATTCAGGGTAAGGATCACTCACTGTATAACTGTACAGAGTCACTGTTTATTCAGCGTAAGGATCACTCAATGTGTAACTGTAGAGAGTCACTGTTTATTCAGGGTTAGTATCACTCACTGTGTAACTGTACAGAGTCACTGTTTATTCAGGGTAAGGATCACACACTGTGTAACTGTACAGAGTCACTTTTTATTCAGGGTAAGGTCACTGACTGTGTAACTGTACAGAGTCACTTTTTATTTAGGGTAAGGCTCACTGACTGTGTAACTGTACAGAGTCACTGTATATTCAGGGTAAGGTTCACGCACTGTGTAACTTTACAGAGTCAATGTTTACTCAGTGTGAGGATCACTCACTGTGTTACTGTACAGTGTCGCTTTTTATTCAGGGTAATGGTCACTCACTGTGTAAATGTACAGAGTCACAGTTTATTTAAGGCAAGGTCACTCACTGTTTAACTGTACAAATTCAATGTTCTTTCAGGGTAAGGATCACTCACTGTGTAACTGTACAGAGTCACTGTTTAGTCAGGGTAAGGATCACTCTGTGTGTAACTGTACAGGGTCATTGTTTATTCAGGGTGAGGATCACTCACTGTGTAACTGTACAGAGTCAGTGTTTATTCAGGGTAAGGATCACATACTGTGTAACTGTGCAGGGTCACTGTTTATTCAGGGTAAGGATCACATACTGTGTAACTGTACAGAGTCACTGTCTTTTCAGGGTAAGGATCAATCACTGTTTAACTGTACAGCGTCACTGTTTATTAAGGGAAAGGATCACTCATTGTGTAACTGTACAGAGTCACTGTTTATTCAGGTTAAGTATCACTCACTATGTAACTGTACAGAGTCACTGTATATTCAGGTTAAGTATCACTCACTATGTAACTGTACAGAGTCACTGTTTATTCAGGGTGAGAGTCATGCACTGTGTAACTGTACAGAGTCATTGTTAATTAAGGGAAAGGATAACTCACTGTGTAACTGTACAGAGTCACTGTTCATTCAGGGTAAGGATCACTCACTGTATAACTGTACAGAGTCACTGTTTATTCAGCGTAAGGATCACTCAATGTGTAACTGTAGAGAGTCACTGTTTATTCAGGGTAAGGATCACTCACTGTGTAAATGTACAGAGTCACAGTTAACTCAGGGTAAGGATCACACACTGTGTAACTGTACAGAGTCACTGTTCATTCAGGGTCAGGATCAATCACTGTGTAACTGTATAGATTAACTGTTTATTCAGGGTAAGGATCGTTCACTGTGTAACTGTACAGAGTCACTGTTTATTCAGGGTAATGATCAATCACTGTGTAACTGTACAGAGTCACTGTTTATTCAGGGTGAGCCAGGTACTGTGTAACTGTACAGAGTCACTGTTTATTCAGGGTAAGGATCAGTCATTGTGTAACCGTACAGTGTCACTCTCTATTCAGGGTAAGGATCAATCACTGTTTAACTGTACAGAGTGACTGTTTATTAAGGGAAAGGATCACTCATTGTGTAACTGTACAGAGTCACTGTTTATTCAGGTTAAGTATCACTCACTATGTAACTTTACAGAGTCACTGTTTATTCAGGTTAAGAATCATTCACTATGTAACTGTACAGAGTCACTGTTTATTCAGAGGGAGAGTCATGCACTGTGTAACTGTACAGAGTCATTGTTTATTCAGGGTGAGAGTCATGCACTGTGTAACTGTACAGAGTCATTGTTTATTAAGGGAAAGGATAACTCACTGTGTAACTGTATAGAGTCACTGTTTATTCAGGGTAAGGATCACTCACTGTGTAAATGTACAGAGTTTCTGTTTATTCAGGGTAAGGATCACACACTGTGTAACTGTACAGAGTAACTTTTCATTCAGGGTAAGGGTCACTGACTGTGTAACTGTACAGAGTCACTGTTTATTCAAGGTAAGGATCACTCACTGTGTAACTGTACAGGGTCACAGTTTATTCAGCAGTGTAAGGATCATTCACTGTATAACTGTACAGAGTCACTGTTTATTCAGGGTTAGGATCACTCACTGTGTAACTGCACAGAGTCACTGTTAATTCAGGGTAAGTATCACTCACTGTGTAACTGCACAGAGTCACAGTTTATTCAGCAGTGTAAGGATCACTCACCGTGTAACTGTACAGAGTCACTGTTTATTCAGGGTATGGATCACACACTGTGTAACTGTACAGAGTCACTGTTTATTCAGGGTAAGGTCACTGACTGTGTAACTGTACAGAGTCACAGTTTATTTAAGGCAAGGTCACTCACTGTTTTACTGTACAGATTCAATGTTCTTTCAGGGTAAGGATCACTCACTGTGTAACTGTACAGAGTCACTGTTTAGTCAGTGTAAGGATCACTCTGTGTGTATCTGTACAGAGTCACTGTTAATTCAGGGTAAGTATCACTCACTGTGTAACTGTACAGAGTCACTGTTTATTCAGGGTAAGGATCACTCACTATGTGACTGTAAAGAGTCACTGTTTATTCAGGGTAAAGATCACTCACTGTGTAACTGTACAGAGTCTCTGTTTATTCAGGGTAAGGATCACTCACTGTGTAACTGTACAGTGTCTTCTGTTTATTCAGCGTAAGGGTCACTCACTGTGTAACTGTACAGAGTCACTGTCTATTCAGGGTAAAGATCACGCACTGAGTAACTGTACAGAGTCACTGTTTATTCAGGGTAAGGATCACACACTGTGTAACTGTAAAGAGCCACTGTATATTCAGGGTAAGAATCACTCACTGTGTAACTGTACAGAGTCACTGTTTATTCAGGGTAAGGGTCACTCACTGTGTAACAGTACAGAGTCATTGTTTATCCAGGGTAAGGGTCACTCACTGTGTAACTGTACAGAGTCACGGTTTATTCAGGGTAAGGATCACTCACTGTATAACTGTACAGAATCACTGTTTATTCAGGGTAAGGGTCACTCACTGTGTAACTGTACAGAGTCTCAGTTTATTCAGAGTAAGTATCACTCACTGTGTAACTGTACAGAGTCACTGCTTATTCCGGGCAAGGATCACACACTGTGTAAGTTTACAGAGTCACTGTTTATTCAGGGTAAGGATCACTCACTGTGTAACAGTACAGAGTCACTGTTTACCCAGGGTGCATAACACTCACTGTGTAACTGTAGAGAGTCACTGTCTATTCAGGGTAAGGATCAATCATTGTCTAACTGTACAGAGTCACAGTTTACTCAGGGTAAGGTTCACACACTGTGTAATTGTACAGAGTCTCTGTTTATTCAGGGTAAGGATCACTCACTGTGTAACTGTACAGAGTTACTGTTTATACCAGGTAAGGATCACTCACTGTGTAAGTGTACACAGTCACTGTTTAATAAGTGTATGGATCACGCGCTGTGAAACTGTACAGAGTCACTGTTTAATCAGGGTGAGGTTACTCACTGTGTAACTATACAGAGTCACTGTTCATTCAGGGTAAGGATCACGCACTGTATAACTGTACAGGGTCACTGATTATTCAGGGAAAGGATCACTCAATGTGTAACTGTAGAGAGTCACTGTTTATTCAGCGTAAGGATCACTCAATGTGTAACTGTAGAGAGTCACTGTTTATTCAGGGTAAGGATCACTCACTGTGTAACTGTACAGAGTCACTGTTTATTCAGGGTAAGGATCACTCACTGTGTAACTGTACAGAGTCACTATTTATTCAGGGTAAGGATCACTCACTGTGTAACTGTACAGAGTCACTGTTTATTCAGGGAAAGGATAACTCACTGTGTAACTGAACAGAGTCACTGTTTATTCAGGGTAGGGATCACTCACTGTGTAATTGTACAGAGTCACTGTTTATTCAGGGTAAGGTCACTGACTGTGTAACTGTACAGAGTCACTTTTTATTCAGGGTAAAGATCACTCACTGTGTAACTGTACAGTCACTGTTTATTCAGGGTAAGGTCACTGACTGTGTAACTGTACAGAGTCTCAGTTTATTCAGGGTAAGGATCACTCACTGTGTAACTGTACAGAGTCACTGTTTATTCAGGGTAATGATCACTCACTGTGTAACTGTACAGAGTCACTGTTTATTCAGGGTAAGGATCACGCACTGTGTAACTGTACAGAGTCAATGCTTACTCAGTGTAAGGATCACTCACTGTGTTACTGTACAGTGTCGCTTTTTATTCAGGGTAATGATCACTCACTGTATAAATGTACAGAGTCACAGTTTATTTAAGGCAAGCTCACTCACTGTTTAACTGTACAGATTCAATGTTCTTTCACTGTAAGGATCACTCTGTGTGTAACTGTACAGAGTCACTGTTAATTCAGGGTAAGGATCACTCACTGTGTAACTGTACAGAGTCATTGTTTATTCAGGGTAAGGATCACTCACTGTGTAAATGTACAGAGTCACAGTTAACTCAGGGTAAGTATCACACACTGTGTAACTGTACAGAGTCACTTTTTATTCAGGGTAAGGCTCACTGACTGTGTAACTGTACAGAGTCACTGTATATTCAGGGTAAGGATCACGCACTGTGTAACTGTACAGAGTCAATGTTTACTCTGCGTAAGGATCACTCAATGTGTAACTGTACAGAGTCACTGTTTATTCAGGGTAAGGATCACTCACTATGTAACTGTACAGAGTCTCTGTTTATTCAGGGTAAGGATCACTCACTGTGTAACTGTACAGTGTCTCTGTTTATTCAGCGTAAGGGTCACTCACTGTGTAAATGTACAGAGTCACTGTTTACTCAGGGTAAGGGTCACTAACTGTGTAACTGAACAGAGACACTTTTCATTCAGGGTAAGGGTCACTGACTGTGTAACTGTACAGAGTCACTGTTTATTCAGGGTAAGGATCACACACTGTGTAACTGTACAGAGTCTGTGTTCATTCAGGGTAAGGATCACTCACTGTGTAACTGTATAGATTAACTGTTTATTCAGGGTAAGGATCGTTCACTGTGTAACTGTACAGAGTCACTGTTTATTCAGGGTAATGATCAATCACTGTGTAACTGTACAGAGTCACTGTTTATTCAGGGTGAGCCAGGTACTGTGTAACTGTACAGAGTCACTGTTTATTCAGGGTAAGGATCAGTCATTGTGTAACCGTACAGAGTCACTGTCTATTCAGGGTAAGGATCAATCACTGTTTAACTGTACAGAGTCACTGTTTATTAAGGGAAAGGATCACTCATTGTGTAACTGTACAGAGTCACTGTTTATTCAGGTTAAGTATCACTAACTATGTAACTGTACAGAGTCACTGTTTATTCAGGTTAAGTATCACTCACTATGTAACTGTACAGAGTCACTGTTTATTCAGGGTAAGGATCACACACTGTAACTGTACAGAGTCACTGTTTATTCAGGGTAAGGCTCACTGACTGTGTAACTGTACAGAGTCACTGTATATTCAGGGTAAGGATCACGCACTGTGTAACTGTACAGAGTCAATGTTTACTCAGTGTAAGGATCACTCACTGTGTAAGTGTACAGTGTCGCTTTTTATTCAGGGTAAGGATCACTCACTGTGTAAATATACAGAGTCACAGTTTATTTAAGGCAAGGTCACTCACTGTTTAACTGTACAGATTCAATGTTCCTTCAGGGTAAGGATCACTCACTGTGTAACTGTACAGTGTCACTGTTTAGTCAGTGTAAGGATCACTCTGTGTGTAACTGTACAGAGTCACTGTTAATTCAGGGTAAGTATCACTCACTGTGTAACTGTACAGGGTCATTGTTTATTCAGGGTAAGGATCACTCACGTTGTAACAGTACAGAGTCACTGTCTATTCAGGGTAGGGGTCACTGACTGTGTAACTGTACAGAGTCACTGTTTACTCAGGGTAATGATCACACACTGTGTAACTGTACAGAGTCACTGTTTATTCAGGGTAAGGATCACTCACTATGTAACTGTAAAGAGTCACAGTGTATTCAGGGTAAGGATCACTCACGGTGTAACTGTACAGAGTCTCTGTTTATTCAGGGTAAGGATCACTCACTGTGTAACTGTACAGTGTCTCTGTTTATTCAGCGTAAGGGTCAGTCACTGTGTAAATGTACAGAGTCACTGTTTACTCAGGGTGAGCCAGGTACTGTGTAACTGTACAGAGTCACTGTTTATTCAGGGTAAGGATCAGTCATTGTGTAACCGTACAGAGTCACTGTCTATTCAGGGTAAGGATCAATCACTGTTTAACTGTACAGAGTCACTGTTTATTAAGGGAAAAGATCACTCATTGTGTAACTGTACAGAGTCATTGTTTATTCAGGTTAAGTATCACTCACTATGTAACTGTACAGAGTCACTGTTTATTCAGGTTAAGTATCATTCACTATGTAACTGTACAGAGTCACTGTTTTTTCAGGGTAAGGATCACTCACTGTGTAACTGTACAGAGTTACTGTTTATTCAAGGTAAGAATCACTCACTGTGTAAGTGTACACAGTCACTGTTTAATAAGTGTATGGATCACGAGCTGTGAAACTGTACAGAGTCACTGTTTAATCAGGTTGAGGTTATTCACTGTGTAACTATACAGAGTCACTGTTCATTCAGGGTAAGCATCACTCACTGTATAACTGTACAGGGTCACTGATTATTCAGGGAAAGGATCACTCATTGTGTAACTGTAGAGAGTCACTGTTTATTCAGGGTAAGGATCACTCACTGTGTAACTGTACAGAGTCACTGTTTATTCAGGGTAAGGATCACTCACTGTGTAACTGTACAGAGTCACTGTTTATTCAGGGTAAGGATCACTCTCTGTTTATAAGTAAAAAGTCACTGTTTACTCAGAGTGAATAACACTCACTGTGTAACTGTACAGAGTCACTGTTTATTCAGGGTAGGGATCACTCACTGTGTAACTGTACAGAGTCACTGTTTATTCAGGGTAAGGTTCACTCACTGTGTAACTGTACAGAGTCACTGTTTATTCAGGGTAAGGATAACTCACTGTGTAACTGTACAGAGTCACTGTTTATTCAGGGTAAGGATCACTCACTGTGTAACTGTACAGAGTTACTGTTTATTCCGGGTAAGGATCACGCACTGTGTAACTGTACAGGGTCACTGTTTAATCAGGGTGAGGTTACTCATTCTGTAACAATACAGAGTCTCTGTTCATTCAGGGTAAGGATCACTCACTGTATAACTGTACAGAGTCACTGTTTATTCAGCGTAAGGATCACTCAATGTGTAACTGTAGAGAGTCACTGTTTATTCAGGGTTAGTATCACTCACTGTGTAACTGTACAGAGTCACTGTTTATTCAGGGTAAGGATCACACACTGTGTAACTGTACAGAGTCACTTTTTATTCAGGGTAAGGTCACTGACTGTGTAACTGTACAGAGTCACTTTTTATTTAGGGTAAGGCTCACTGACTGTGTAACTGTACAGAGTCACTGTATATTCAGGGTAAGGTTCACGCACTGTGTAACTTTACAGAGTCAATGTTTACTCAGTGTGAGGATCACTCACTGTGTTACTGTACAGTGTCGCTTTTTATTCAGGGTAATGGTCACTCACTGTGTAAATGTACAGAGTCACAGTTTATTTAAGGCAAGGTCACTCACTGTTTAACTGTACAAATTCAATGTTCTTTCAGGGTAAGGATCACTCACTGTGTAACTGTACAGAGTCACTGTTTAGTCAGGGTAAGGATCACTCTGTGTGTAACTGTACAGGGTCATTGTTTATTCAGGGTGAGGATCACTCACTGTGTAACTGTACAGAGTCAGTGTTTATTCAGGGTAAGGATCACATACTGTGTAACTGTGCAGGGTCACTGTTTATTCAGGGTAAGGATCACATACTGTGTAACTGTACAGAGTCACTGTCTTTTCAGGGTAAGGATCAATCACTGTTTAACTGTACAGCGTCACTGTTTATTAAGGGAAAGGATCACTCATTGTGTAACTGTACAGAGTCACTGTTTATTCAGGTTAAGTATCACTCACTATGTAACTGTACAGAGTCACTGTATATTCAGGTTAAGTATCACTCACTATGTAACTGTACAGAGTCACTGTTTATTCAGGGTGAGAGTCATGCACTGTGTAACTGTACAGAGTCATTGTTAATTAAGGGAAAGGATAACTCACTGTGTAACTGTACAGAGTCACTGTTCATTCAGGGTAAGGATCACTCACTGTATAACTGTACAGAGTCACTGTTTATTCAGCGTAAGGATCACTCAATGTGTAACTGTAGAGAGTCACTGTTTATTCAGGGTAAGGATCACTCACTGTGTAAATGTACAGAGTCACAGTTAACTCAGGGTAAGGATCACACACTGTGTAACTGTACAGAGTCACTGTTCATTCAGGGTCAGGATCAATCACTGTGTAACTGTATAGATTAACTGTTTATTCAGGGTAAGGATCGTTCACTGTGTAACTGTACAGAGTCACTGTTTATTCAGGGTAATGATCAATCACTGTGTAACTGTACAGAGTCACTGTTTATTCAGGGTGAGCCAGGTACTGTGTAACTGTACAGAGTCACTGTTTATTCAGGGTAAGGATCAGTCATTGTGTAACCGTACAGTGTCACTCTCTATTCAGGGTAAGGATCAATCACTGTTTAACTGTACAGAGTGACTGTTTATTAAGGGAAAGGATCACTCATTGTGTAACTGTACAGAGTCACTGTTTATTCAGGTTAAGTATCACTCACTATGTAACTTTACAGAGTCACTGTTTATTCAGGTTAAGAATCATTCACTATGTAACTGTACAGAGTCACTGTTTATTCAGAGGGAGAGTCATGCACTGTGTAACTGTACAGAGTCATTGTTTATTCAGGGTGAGAGTCATGCACTGTGTAACTGTACAGAGTCATTGTTTATTAAGGGAAAGGATAACTCACTGTGTAACTGTATAGAGTCACTGTTTATTCAGGGTAAGGATCACTCACTGTGTAAATGTACAGAGTTTCTGTTTATTCAGGGTAAGGATCACACACTGTGTAACTGTACAGAGTAACTTTTCATTCAGGGTAAGGGTCACTGACTGTGTAACTGTACAGAGTCACTGTTTATTCAAGGTAAGGATCACTCACTGTGTAACTGTACAGGGTCACAGTTTATTCAGCAGTGTAAGGATCATTCACTGTATAACTGTACAGAGTCACTGTTTATTCAGGGTTAGGATCACTCACTGTGTAACTGCACAGAGTCACTGTTAATTCAGGGTAAGTATCACTCACTGTGTAACTGCACAGAGTCACAGTTTATTCAGCAGTGTAAGGATCACTCACCGTGTAACTGTACAGAGTCACTGTTTATTCAGGGTATGGATCACACACTGTGTAACTGTACAGAGTCACTGTTTATTCAGGGTAAGGTCACTGACTGTGTAACTGTACAGAGTCACAGTTTATTTAAGGCAAGGTCACTCACTGTTTTACTGTACAGATTCAATGTTCTTTCAGGGTAAGGATCACTCACTGTGTAACTGTACAGAGTCACTGTTTAGTCAGTGTAAGGATCACTCTGTGTGTATCTGTACAGAGTCACTGTTAATTCAGGGTAAGTATCACTCACTGTGTAACTGTACAGAGTCACTGTTTATTCAGGGTAAGGATCACTCACTATGTGACTGTAAAGAGTCACTGTTTATTCAGGGTAAAGATCACTCACTGTGTAACTGTACAGAGTCTCTGTTTATTCAGGGTAAGGATCACTCACTGTGTAACTGTACAGTGTCTTCTGTTTATTCAGCGTAAGGGTCACTCACTGTGTAAATGTACAGAGTCACTGTTTACTCAGGGTAAGGGTCACTAACTGTGTAACTGTACAGAGACACTTTTCATTCAGGGTAAGTGTCACTGACTGTGTAACTGTACAGAGTCACTGTTTACTCAGGGTAAGGATCACACGCTGTGTAACTGTACAGAGTCTGTGTTCATTCAGGGTAAGGATCACTCACTGTGTAACTGTACAGAGTCACTGTTTAGTCAGTGTAACGATCCCTCTGTGTGCAACTGTACAGATTCACTGTTTATTAAGGGAAAGGATCACTCATTGTGTAACTGTACAGAGTCACTGTTTATTCAGGTTAAGTATCACTCACTATGTAACTGTACAGAGTCACTGTTTATTCAGGGTAAGAATCACTCACTGTGTAACTGTACAGAGTCACTGTTTATTCAGGGTGAGAATCATGCACTGTGTAACTGTACAGAGTCATTGTTTATTAAGGGAAAGGATAACTCACTGTGTAACTGTATAGAGTCACTGTTTATTCAGGGTAAGGATCACTCACTGTGTAACTGTACAGAGTCACTGTTTATTCAGCAGGGTAAGGATCACACACTGTGTAACTGTACAGAGTCAATGTTTATTCAAGGTATGGATCACTCACTGTGTAACTGTACAGGGTCACTGTTTATTCAGCAGTGTAAGGATCATTCACTGTATAACTGTACAGAGTCACTGTTTATTCAGGGTAAGGATCACTCACTGTGTGACTGCACAGAGTCACTGTTGATTCAGCAGTGTAAGGATCACTCACCGTGTAACTGTAGAGTCACTGTCTATTCAGAGTGAGGATCACTCACTGTGTAACTGTAGAGTCACTGGTTATTCAGGGTGATGAACACTCGCTGTGTATCTGTGCAGAGTCACTGTTTATTCAGGGTAAGGATCACTCACTGTGTAACTGTACAGAGTCACTGTTTATTCAGGGTAAGGATCACTCACCGTGTACCTGTACAGATTCAGTGTTTATTCAGGGCAACATCACTCACTGTGTAACAGTACAGAGTCACTGTTCATTCGGGGTAAGGATCCCTCAGTGTGTAACTGTATAGAGTCCTGTTTATTCAGGGTAATGATCACTCACTGTGTAACTGTACAGATTCACTGTTTATTCAGGGTAAGAATCACTCACTGTGTAACTGTACAGAGTCACTGTTTATTCAGTGTAATGATCACTCACTGTGTAACTGTACAGAGTCACTGTTTATTCAGGGTAAGGAGCACTCACTGTGTAACTGTACAGAGTCACTATTTATTCAGGGTAAGGATCACTCACTGTGTAACTGTACAGAGTCACTGTTTATTCAGCGTAAGGATCACTCACGTTGTAACAGTACAGAGTCACTGTCTATTCAGGGTAAGGATCACTCATTGTGTAACTGTACAGAGTCACTGTTTATTCAGGGTAAGGATCACCCACTATGTGACTGTAAAGAGTCACTGTTTATTCAGGGTAAGGATCACACACTGAGTAAATGTACAGAGTCACTGTTTACTCAGGGTAAGGGTCACTCACTGTGTAACTGTACAGAGTCACAGTTTATTCAGGGTAAGTGTCAAACACTGTGTAACTGTACAGAGTCACTGTTTATTCAGAGTAAGGTCACTCTCGGTTTAACTGTACAGAGTCACTGTTTATTCAGGGTAACGTTCACTCACTGTGTAACTGTACAGAGTCATTGTTTATTCAGGGTTAGGATCACACACTGTGTAACTGGACCGAGTCACTTTTCATTCAGGGTAAGGGTCACTGACTGTGTAACTGTACAGGGTCACAGTTTATTCTGCAGTGTAAGGATCATTCACTGTATAACTGTACAGAGTCACTGTTTATTCAGGGTAAGGATCACTCACTGTGTAACTGCACAGAGTCACTGTTAATTCAGGGTAAGTATCACTCACTGTGTAACTGCACAGAGTCACTGTTTATTTAGGGTAAGGATCACACACTGTGTAACTGGACCGAGTTACTTTTCATTCAGGGTAAGGGTCACTGACTGTGTAACTGTACAGAGTCACTGTTTATTCATGGTAAGGATCACACACTGTGTAACTGTACAGAGTCAATGTTTATTCAGGGTAAGGATCACTCACTGTTTAACTGTACAGAGTCACTGTTTATGCAGGGTAACGTTCACTCACTGTGTAACTGTATACAGTCACTGTTTATTCAGGGTAAGGATCACTCACTGTGTAACTGCACAGAGTCACTGTTAATTCAGGGTAAGTATCACTCACTGTGTAACTCCACAGAGTCACTGTTTATTCAGCAGTGTAAGGATCACTCACCGTGTAACTGTACAGAGTCACTGTCTATTCAGAGTAACGATCACTCACTGTGTAACTGTAAAGAGTCACTGTTTATTCCGCAGTGTAAGGATCACTCACCGTGTACCTGTACAGATTCAGTGTTTATTCAGGGCAACGTCACTCACTGTGTAACAGTACAGCGTCACTGTTCATTCAGGGTAAGGATCTCTCAATGTGTAACTGTATAGAGTCCTGTTTATTCAGGGTAAGGATCACACACTGTGTAAGTTTACAGACTCACTGTTTACTCAGGGTGAATAACACTCACTGTGTAACTGTACAGAGTCACTTTTTATTCAGGGTAAGTATCACTCACTGTGTAACTGTACAGAGTCACTGTTTATTCAGGGTAAGGATCACTCACTGTGTAACTGTACAGAGTCACTTTTTATTCAGGGTATGGATCACTCACTGTGTAAATGTACAGAGTCACTGTTTATTCAGGGTATGGATCACTCACTGTGTAACTGTACAGAGTCACTGTTTATTCAGGGTATGGATCACTCACTGTGTAAATGTACAGAGTCACTGTTTATTCAGGGTATGGATCACTCACTGTGTAACTGTACAGAGTCACTGTTTATTCAGGGTATGGATCACTCACTGTGTAACTGTACAGAGTCACTGTTTATTCAGGGTAAGGATCACTCACTGTGTAACTGTACAGAGTCACTGTTTATTTATAGTGAGTGTCACTCACTGTGTAATTGTACAGAGTCACAGTTTATTCAAGGTAAGGGTCTGTCACTGTGTAACTGTACAGAGTCATTGTTTATTCAGCGTAAGGGTCACTAACTGTGTAACTGTACAGACTCACTGCTTATTCAGGGTAAGGATCACTCACTGTGTAACTGCACAACATCACTGTTTATTTAGGGAAAGGAGCACTCACTGTGTACATTACAGAATCACTGTTTATTCAGCGTAAGGATCACTCACTGTGTAACTGTACAAAGTCACTGTTTATTCAGGGTAAGGATCTCTCACTGTGTAACAGAACAGATTCACTGTTTATTCAGGGTAAGGATCACTCACTGTGTAACTGTACAGAGTCAATGTTTAATAAGTGTAAGAATCACACACTGTGTAAATGTACTTAGTCACTGTTTACTCAAGGTGAGGTTACTCACTGTGTAACTATACAGAGTCTCTGTTCATTCAGGAAAAGGATCACTCACTGTATAATTGTACGGAGTCACTGTCTATTCAGGGTAAGCATCACTCACTGTGTAAATGTACAGAGTCACAGTTTATTCAAGGTAAGGGTCTGTCACTGTGTAACTGTACAGAGTCACAGTTTATTCAGCGTAAGGGTCACTCACTGTGTAACTGTACAGACTCACTGTTTATTCAGGGTAAGGATCACTCACTGTGTAACTGCACAACATCACTGTTTATTTAGGGAAAGGATCACTCACTGTATAATTGTACAGAGTCACTGTCTATTCAGGGTAAGCATCACTCACTGTATAATTGTACAGGATCACTGATTATTCAGGGGAAGGGTCACTCAATGTGTAACTGTACAGAGTCACTGTTTATTCAGGGCAAAGTCACTCACTCTGTAACTCTACAGAGTCTCTGTTTATTCAGGGTAAGGATCACTCACTGCGTAACTGTTCAGAGTCACTGTTTATTCAGGGTAAGGATCAATCACTGTGTAACTGCACAAAGTCACAGTTTATTCATGGTGAGAGTCACTCATTGTGTAATTGTACAGCGTCATTGATTATTCAGGGTAAGCATCCATCACTGTGTAACTGTACAGAGTCATTGTTTATTCCGCGTAAGGGTCACTCATTGTGTAACTGTACAGAGTCACTGTTTATTCAAGGTGGGGATCACTCACTGTGTAACTGCGCAAAGTCACTGTTTATTTAGGGTAAGGAGCACTCACTGTGTAACTGTACAGAATCACTGTTTATTCAGGGTAAGGATCACTAAATGTGTCTCTGTACCGAGTCACTGTTTATTCGGGGTAAGGGTCACTCACTGTGTAACTGTACAGAGTCACTTTTTACACATGGTAAGGGTCAATAAATGTGTCACTGTACAGGGTCACTGTATATTCAGGATAAGGATCACGCGCTGTGTAACTGTACAGAGTCACTCTTTATTCTCGGTAAGGATCACTCACTGTGTAACTGTACTGGGACACAGTTTATTCAGCAATGTAAGGATCACTCACTGTGTAACTGTACAGAGTCACTCTTTATTCTGGGTAAGGATCACACACTGTGTAACTGTACAGAGTCACTGTTTATTCAGCAGTGTAAGGATCACTCACCGTGTACCTGTACAGATTCACTGTTCATTCAGGGTAACGTCACTCACTGTGTAACTGTACAGAGTCAATGTTTATTCAGGGTAAGGATCACTCAGTGTGTAACTGTACTGAGTCACTGTTTATTCAGCGTAAGGATCACTCACTGTGTAACTGTACAGAGTCAATGTTTATTCAGGGTAAGGATCACTCACTGTGTAACTGTACAGTATCACGGTTTATTCAGGGTAAGGATCACTCACTGTGTAACTGTACAGAGTCACTGTTTATCCACAGTAAGGATCTCTCACTGTGTAACTGTACAGAGTCACTGTTTATTCAGGGTAAAGATCACTCACTGTGTAACTGTACAGAGTCACTGTTTATTCAGGGTAAGGATCACTCACTGTGTAACTGTACAGAGTCACTGTTCATTCAGGGTAAGGATCACTCACTGTGTAAAAGTACAGAGTCACTGTTTATTCAGGGTAAGGATCACTCAGTGTGTAACTGTATAGAGTCACTGTTTATTCAGAGTAAGGATGACTCACTGTGTAACTGTACAGAGTCACTGTTTATTCAGGGTAAGGATCACTCTCTGTGTAACTGTACAGGGTCACTGTTTATTCAGGGTAAGGATCACTCACTGTGTAACTGTACAGAGTCACAGTTTATTCAAGGTAAGGGTCAGTCACTGTATAACTTTACAGAGTCACTGTTTATTTATGGTGAGTGTCACTCACTGTGTAAGTGTACAGAGTCTTTGATTACTCAGGGAATGGATAATTCACTGTGTAACTCCACAAAGTCACTGTTTATTTTGGGTAAGGAGCACTCACTGTGTAACTGCACAGAGTCACTGTTCATTCAGGGTAAGGGTCACTCACTGTGTAACTGTACAGAGTCACTGTTTATTTAGGGTAAGGATCACTCACTGTGTAACTGTACAGAGTCACTGTTTACTCAGGGTAAGGATGACAAACTGTGTAACTGTACAGAGTCACTTTTTATTCAGGGTAAGTATCACTCACTGTGTAACTTTACAGAGTCACTGTTTAATAAGTCTAAGGATCACGCACTGTGAAACTTTACAGAGTCACTGCTTAATCAGGGTAAGGTTACTCACCGTCTAACTATACAGAGTCTCTGTTCATTCAGGGAAAGGATCCCTCACTGTTTAACTGTACAGGGTCACTGATTATTCAGGGTAAGGATCACTCAATGTGTAACTGTACAGAGTCACTGTTTATTCAGGGCAAGGTCACTCACTGTGTAACTGTACAGAGTCACTGTTCATTCAGGGAAAGGATAACTCACTGCGTAACAGTACAGAGTCGCAGTTTATTCAGTGGGGTAAGTTTCACTCAGTGTGTAAATGTACAGAGCCACTGTTTATTCAGTTTAAGGTTCACTGACAGCACAACTGTACAGGGTCACAGTTAATTCAGCAGGGTAAGGATCACACACTGTGTAACTGTAAAGAGTCACTGTTTATTCAGGGTAAGGCTCACTCAATTTGTAACTGTACAGAGTCACTGTTTATTCGGGGTAAGGATCACTCACTTTGTAACAGTGCAGAGTCGCTGTTTATTGAGGGTAGGGGTCATTACTGTGTAACTGTACAGAGTCACTGTTTATGCAGCAGGGCAAGGGTGACACACTGTGTTAATGTACAGAATCACTGTTTATTCAGGGTAGGAGACTCTGACTGTGTAACTGTACACGGTCACAGTTTATTCAGCAGGGAGAGGATCACTCACCGTGTAACTGTACAGAGACACTGCTTATTCACGGTAAGGATCACTCACTGTGTAACTATACAGAGTCTCTGTTCATTCAGGGAAAGGATCCCTCACTGTTTAACTGTACAGGGTCACTGATTATTCAGTGTAAGTTTCACTCACTGTGTAGTTGTAGAGATTCACTGTTTATTCAGGGCAAGGTCACTCACTGTGTAACTGTACAGAGTCCCTGATCATTCACGGTAAGGATCACTCACTGTGTAACTCTACAGAGTCTCTGTTTATTGAGGGTAAGGATCACTCACTGTGTAACTGTACAGAGTCACTGTTTATTCAGGGTAAGGATCACTCACTGTGTAACTGTACAGTGTCACTGTTTATTCAGGGTAAGGATCACTCACTGTGTAACTGTACAGTGTCACTGTTTATTCAGGGTAAGGATCACTCACTGTGTAACTGAACAGAGTCACTGTTAATTCAGGGTAAGGATCACTCACTGTGTAACTGTACAGAGTCACTGTTTATTCAGGGTAAGGATCACTCACTGTGTAACTGTACAGAGTCACTGTTTATTCAGGGTAAGGATCACTCACTGTGTAACTGTACAGAGTCACTGTTCATTCAGGTTAAGGATCACTCACTCTGTAACTGTACAGAGTCACTGTTTATTCAGGGTAAGGATCTTTCACTGTGCAACTGTACAGAGTCACTGTTCATTAAGGGAAAGGATCACTCACTGTGTAACTGTACAGAGTCACTGTTCATTCAGGTTAAGGATCACTCACTGTGTAACTGTACAGAGTCACTGTTCATTCAGGTTAAGGATCACTCACTGTGTAACTGTACAGAGTCACAGTTTATTCAAGGTAAGGGTCAGCCACTGTGTAACTGTACTGAGTCACTGTTTATTTATGGTGAGTGTCACTCACTGTGTAATTGTACAGAGTCATTGATTATTCAGGGTAAGGATCACTCACTGTGTAACTGTACAGAGTTACTGTTTGTTCAGAGTAAGGATCACTCACTGTGTAACTGTACAGAGCCACTGTTTATTCATGGTAACGATCACTCATTGTGTAACTGTACAGAGTCACTGTTTATTCATGGTGAGTGTCAATCACTGTGTAATTGTACAGAGTCATTGATTATTCAGGGTGAGGATCACTCACTGTCTAACTGTACATAGTCACTGTTTATTCAGGGCAACGTTCAGTCACTGTGTAACTGTACAGAGTCACTTTTTATTCAAGGTAAGGGTCAGTCACTGTGTAACTCCAGTGTCACTGTTTATTTATGGTGAGTGTCAATCACTGTGTAATTGTACAGAGTCATTTATTATTCAGGGTGAGGATCACTCACTGTGTAACTGCACAGAGTCACTGTTCATTCAGGGTAAGGGTCACTCACTGTGTAACTGTACAGAGTCACTGTTTATTTACGGTAAGGAGCACTCACTGTCTACATGTACAGAATCACTGTTTATTCAGGGTAAGAATAACTCACTGTGTATCTGTACAGAGTCACTGTTTACTGAGGGTAAGGTTCACAAACTATTTAACTGTACAGAGTCACTGTTTATTCTTGGTAAGTATCACTCACAGTGTCACTTTACAGAGTCACTGTTTATTCAGGGCAACGTTCAGTCACTGTGTAACTGTATAGAGTCACTGTTTATTCAGGGTAACGATCAGTCACTGTGTAACTGTACAGAGTCTCTGTTCATTCAGGGAAAGGGTCACTCACTGTGTAATTGTTCAGGGTAACTGATTATTCAGGGTAAGGATCACTCAGTGTGTAACTGTACCGAGTCACTGTCTATTCAGGGTAAGCTCTCTCACTGTGTAACTGTACAGAGTCACTGTTCATTCAGGGTAAGGATAACTCACTGAGTAACAGTACAGAGTCACGGTTTATTCAGCGGGGTAAGTTTCACTCAGTGTGTAAATGTACAGAGTCACTGTTTATTCAGGGTAAGGGTCACTGACAGTGCAACTGTACAGGGTCACAGTTAATTCAGCAGGGTAAGCATCACACACTGTGTAACTGTACGGAGTCACTGTTTATTCAGGGTAAGGCTCAATCAATTTGTAACTGTACAGCGACACTGTTTATTTGGGGTAAGGATCACTCACTTTGTAACAGTGCAGAGTCACTGTTTATTCAGGATTGGGGTCACTCACTGTGTAACTGTACAGAGTCACTGTTTATTCAGCAGGGCAAGGGTGACACACTGTGTAAATGTACAGAATCACTGTTTATTCAGGGTAGGAGACTCTGACTGTGTAACTGTACCGGGTCACAGTTTATTCAGCAGGGAAAGGATCACTCACTGTGCAACTGTACAGAGAAACTGCTTATTCAGGGTAAGGATCACTCAATGTGTAACTGTACAGAGTCACTGTTTATTCAGGGTAAGGATCACTCACTGTGTAACTGCATAGAGTCACTGTTTATTCAGGGTAAGGATCACTCAATGTGTAACTGTACAGTCACTGTTTATTCAAGTAAGGATCACTCACTGTGTAACAGAACAGAGTCACTGATCATTCAGTGTAAGGTTCACTCACTGTGTAGCTGTACAGATTCACTGTTTATTCAGGGCAAGGTCACTCACTGTATAACTGTACAGAGTCACTGTTCATTCAGGGTAAGGATCACTCACTGTGTAACTCTACAGAGTCACTGTTTATTCAGGGTAAGGATCACTCACTGTGTAACTGTACAGAGACACAGTTTATTCAGTTTAAGGATTACTCACTGTGTAAATCTACAGAGTCACTGTTTATTCAGGGTAAGGATCTTTCACTGTGTAACTTTACAGAGTCACTATTTTTTCAGCTGGGCAACGGTGACTCACTGTGTAACTGTACAGAGTCACTGTTTATTCAGGGTAAGGATCACTCACTGTGTAACACTACAGAGACACTGTTTGTTCAGGGTAAGGATCACTCACTGTGTAACTCTAGAGAGTCACTGTTTATTCAGGGTAAGGATCATTCACTGTGTAAATGTGGAGAGTCGCTGTTTATTCAGGGTAAGGAATCACACAGTGTGTAACTGTACAGAATCACTGTATATTCAGGGTAAGGATCACTCACTGTGTAACACTACAGAGACACTGTTTATTCAGGGTAAGGATCACTCACTGTGTAACTCTAGAGAGTCACTTTTTACTCAGTGTAAGGGTGACTTACTGTGTAACTGTACAGAGTCACTGTATATTCAGGGTAAGGATCACTCACTGTGTAACTATACAGAGTCACTGTATATTCAGGGTAAGGATCACAAACTGTGTAACTGTACAGAATCACTGTATATTCAGGGTAAGGATCACAAACTGTGTAACTGTACAGAATCACTGTATATTCAGGGTAAGGATCACAAACTGTGTAACTGTACAGAGTCACTGTTTATTCAGAGTAAGAATCAGTCACTGTGTAACTGCACACAGTCACAGTTTATTCAAGGTAAGGGTCGGTCACTGTGTAACTGTACTGAGTCACTGTTTATTCATGGTGAGTGTAACTCACTGTGTAATTGTACAGCATCATTAATTATTCAGGGTAAGCATCACTCACTGTCTAACTGTACAGAGCCATTGTTTATTCAGCGTAAGGATCACGCAATGTATAACTGTACAGATTCACTGTTCAATCAGGTTAAGGTTGTTCACTGTGTAACTATACAGAGTCTCTGTTCATTCAGGGTAAGGATCATTCACTGTATAACTGTACAGGGTCACTGATTATTCAGGGTAAGGATCACTCAATGTGTAAATGTACAGAGTGTCTGTTTATTCAGGGTAAGGATCACTCACTGGGTTACTGTACAGTGTCACTGATTATTCAGGGTAAGGATCACTCAATGTGTAAATGTACAGAGTCATTGTATATTCAGGGTAAGGATCACTCACTGTGTAACTGTACAGAGTTTCTGTTTATTCAGGGTAAGGATCACTCACTGTGTTACTGTACAGAGTCACTGTTTATTCAGGGTAAGGATCACTTACTGTGTAACTGTACAGAGTAAAAACAGAATTACCTGGAAAAAACTCAGCAGGTCTGGCAGCATCGGCAGAGAAGAAAAGAGTTGACGTTTCGAGTCCTCATGACCCTTCGACAGAACTAGAGTAACTGTTAATTCAGGTCAAGGATCACACACTGTGTAACTGTACAGAGTCACTATTTATTCAGGCTATGGATCATTCACTGTGTAACTGTACAGAGTCACTGTTTATTCAGGGTAAGGGTCACTCACTGTGAAACAGTACAGAGTCACTGTTTATTCAGGTTAAGGATCACTCACTGTGTAACTGCACAAAGTCACATTTTATTCATGGTGTGAGTACCTCACTCTGTAATTGTACAGCGTCATTGATTATTAAGCGTAAGGACCACTTACTGTGTCACTGTACAGTCATTGTTTATTCAGGGTAAGGGTCACTCACTGTGTAACTGTACAGAGTCACATTTTATTCTGTGTAAGTTCACTCACTGTGTAACTGTACAGAGTCACAGTTTATTCAGGGTAAGGATCATTCACTGTGTAATTGTACAGAGTCATTGTTTATTCAGGGTAATGATCACTCACTGTGTAACTGTACAGAGTCACATTTATTCAGGGAAAGGATCATTCACTGTGTAACTGTACAGAGTCACTGTTTATTCAGGGTAATGATCACTCACTGTGTAAAGGTACAAAGTCACTGTTTATTCAGGGTAAGGATCACTCACTGTTTAACTGTACAGATTCTCTGTTTATTCAGAGTAAGGATCACTCACTGTGTAACTGTACAGAGTCACAGTTTAATCAAGGTAAGGGTCAGTCACTGTGTAACTGTAAAGAGTCGCTGTTTATTTATGGTGAGTGTCACTCACTGTGTAACTGTACAGAGTCATTGATTATTCAGGGTAACGTTCAGTCACTGTGTAACTGAACAGAGTCACTGTTTATTCAGGGTAAGGGTCAGTCACTGTGTAACTGTACAGAGTCACTGTTTATTCAGACTAAGGATCACAAACAGTGTAACTGGACAGAGTCACTGTTTATTCAGGATAAGTATCACTCACTGTGTAACTGTACAGAGTCACTTTTTAATAAGTGTAAGGATCACGCAATGTGTAACTTTACAAAGTCACTGATTAATCAGAGTGAGGTTACTCACTGTGTAACTATACAGAATCTCTGTTCATTCAGGGTAAGGATCACTCACTGTATAGCTGTACAGAGTCACTGTTTATTCAGCAGGGTATCTGTCACTCACTGTGTAACTGTACAGAGTCACGTTTTATTCTGTGTAAGGTTCACTCAGTGTGTAACTGTACAGAGTCATTGTTTATTCCAGATAAGGATCCCTCACTGTGTAAATGTAGTGAGTTACTGTTTATTCAGTGTAAGGTCACTCATTGTGTAGCTGTCCAGAGTCCCTGTTTATTCAGGGTAAGGATCACTCGCTGTGTAACTGTACAGAGTCACTGTTTTTTCAGGATAAGGATAACTGACTGTGAACTGTACAGAGTCTCTGTTTATTCCGGGTAAGGAACACTCACTGTGCAACAGTACAGAGTCACTGTTTTTTCTGGGTATTGATCAGTCACTGTGTAACTGCACAGAGTCACTGTTTATTCAGCGTAATGATCACTCATTGTGTAACTGTACAGAGTCACTGTTTATTCAGCGTAAGAATCACTCACTGTGTAACTGTACAGAGTCATTGTTTATTCAGGATAAGGATCACTCACTGTGTAACTGTACAGAGTCACTGTTTATTCCAGATAAGGATCACTCACTGTGTAACTGTACAGAGTCACTGTTTATTCCAGATAAGGATCAATCACTGTGTAAATGTAGAGAGTCACTTTTTATTCAGTGTAAGGTCACTCATTGTGTAGCTGTCCAGAGTCACTCTTTATTCCGGGTAAGGAACACTCACAGTGTAACTGTACAGAGTCACTGATAATTCCGGGTAAGTATCACTCACTTTTTGACTGTTTAGAGTCACTGTTTAATCAGGGTAAGGATCACTCACTGTGTAACTGTACAGAGTCACTGTTTATTCAGGGTAAGGATCACTCACTGTGTAAATGTACAGAGTCTCTGTTTATTCCGGGTAAGGAACACTCACTGTGTAACAATACAGAGTCACTGTTTTTTCTAGGTATGGATCAGTCACTGTGTAACTGTACAGAGTCACTGTTTATTCAGGCTAAGGATCACTCACTGTGTAACTGTACAGAGTCACTGTTTATTCAGGGTAAGGATCACTCACTGAGTAACTGAACAGAGTCACTGTTTATTCTGTGTAAGGTTCACTCACTGTGTAACTGTACAGAGTCACATTTTATTCTGTGTAAGTTCACTCACTGTGTAACTGTACAGAGTCACAGTTTATTCAGGGTAAGGATCATTCACTGTGTAATTGTACAGAGTCATTGTTTATTCAGGGTAATGATCACTCACTGTGTAACTGTACAGAGTCACATTTATTCAGGGTAAGGATCATTCACTGTGTAACTGTACAGAGTCACTGTTTATTCAGGGTAATGATCACTCACTGTGTAAAGGTACAAAGTCACTGTTTATTCAGGGTAAGGATCACTCACTGTTTAACTGTACAGATTCTCTGTTTATTCAGAGTAAGGATCACTCACTGTGTAACTGTACAGAGTCACAGTTTAATCAAGGTAAGGGTCAGTCACTGTGTAACTGTAAAGAGTCGCTGTTTATTTATGGTGAGTGTCACTCACTGTGTAACTGTACAGAGTCATTGATTATTCAGGGTAATGTTCAGTCACTGTGTAACTGAACAGAGTCACTGTTTATTCAGGGTAAGGGTCAGTCACTGTGTAACTGTACAGAGTCACTGTTTATTCAGACTAAGGATCACAAACAGTGTAACTGGACAGAGTCACTGTTTATTCAGGATAAGTATCACTCACTGTGTAACTGTACAGAGTCACTTTTTAATAAGTGTAAGGATCACGCACTGTGTAACTTTACAAAGTCACTGATTAATCAGAGTGAGGTTACTCACTGTGTAACTATACAGAATCTCTGTTCATTCAGGGTAAGGATCACTCACTGTATAGCTGTACAGAGTCGCTGTTTATTCAGCAGGGTATCTGTCACTCACTGTGTAACTGTACAGAGTCACGTTTTATTCTGTGTAAGGTTCACTCAGTGTGTAACTGTACAGAGTCATTGTTTATTCCAGATAAGGATCCCTCACTGTGTAAATGTAGTGAGTTACTGTTTATTCAGTGTAAGGTCACTCATTGTGTAGCTGTCCAGAGTCCCTGTTTATTCAGGGTAAGGATCACTCGCTGTGTAACTGTACAGAGTCACTGTTTTTTCAGGATAAGGATAACTGACTGTGAACTGTACAGAGTCTCTGTTTATTCCGGGTAAGGAACACTCACTGTGCAACAGTACAGAGTCACTGTTTTTTCTGGGTATTGATCAGTCACTGTGTAACTGCACAGAGTCACTGTTTATTCAGCGTAAGGATCACTCATTGTGTAACTGTACAGAGTCAGTGTTTATTCAGCGTAAGAATCACTCACTGTGTAACTCTATAGAGTCACTGTTTATTCAGGTTTCAGGATCACTCACTGTGTAACTGTACAGAGTCACGTTTTATTCTGCGTAAGTTTCACTCACTGTGTAACTGTACAGAGTCACAGTTTATTCCAGATAAGGATCAATCACTGTGTAAATGTAGAGAGTCACTTTTTATTCAGTGTAAGGTCACTCATTGTGTAGCTGTCCAGAGTCACTCTTTATTCCGGGTAAGGAACACTCACAGTGTAACTGTACAGAGTCTCTGATAATTCCGGGTAAGTATCACTCACTTTTTGACTGTTTAGAGTCACTGTTTAATCAGGGTAAGGATCACTCACTGTGTAACTGTACAGAGTCACTGTTTATTCAGGGTAAGGATCACTCACTGTGTAACTGTACAGAGTCACTGTTTATTCAGGGTAAGGATCACTCACTGTGTAACTGAACAGAGTCACTGTTTATTCAGGATAAGGGTCACTCATTGTGTAACTGTATAGAGTCACTGTTTATTCAGGGTAAGGCTCACTCTATGTGTAACTGAACAAAGTCACTGTTTAATCAGGGTAAGGATCACCTACTGTGTAACTGTACAGTCATTATTTATTCAGCGTAAGGATCACTCTGTGTATCTCTACGGGGTCAATTTTTGTTCAGCAGAGTAAGGGTCACTCAATGCGTAACTGTACAGAGTCACTGTTTATTCAGGGTAAGGATCACTCACTGTGTAACTGTACTGAGTCACTGTTTATTCAGGGTAAGGGTCACTCACTGCGAAAATGTACAGAGTCACTGTTTATTCATGGTAAGAGTCACTTACTGTGTAACTGTACAGAGACACTGTTTATTCAGGGTAAGGATCATTCACTGTGTAACTGTACAGAGTCAATGTTTAACCAGTGTAAGGATCACTCACTGTGTAAGTGTACAGAGTCACTGTTTAATCAGGATAAGGATCACTCACTTTGTAACTGTTCAGTGTCACTGTTTATTCAGGGTAAGGATCACTCACTGTCTAAATGTACAGAATCCTTGTTTATTCAGGGTATGGATCACTGACTGTGTAACGGTAAAGAGTCACTGTTTATTCAGCAGGGTAAGGGTCACTCACTGTGTTACAGTGCAGAGTCACTGTTTATTCAGTGTAAGGATCACATACTGTGTAACTGTACAGAGGCACTGTTTATTCAGGTTAAGAATCAGTCACTGTGTATCTGTAGAGACTAACTCTTTATTCAACGTCAGTATCACTCACTGTGTAACTGTACAGAGTCACTGTTTATTCAGTGTAAGGATTACTCACTGTGTAACTACACAGAGTCACTGGTTATTCAGGGTAAGGATCACTCACTGTGTAACTGTACAGGGACACAGTTCATTCAGGGTAAGGATCACTCACTGTGTAACTGTACAGAGTCACTGTTTATTCAGCAGGGTAGGGATCACTCACTGTGTAACTGTACAGAGTCACTGTTTATTCAGGGTAAGGATCACTCACTGTGTAACTGTTCCGAGTCACTATTTATTCAGGGAAAGGATCACTCACTGTGTACCTGTACAGAGTCTCAGTTTATTCAGGGTAAGGGTCACTCACTGTGTAACTGAACAGAGTCACTGTTTATTCAGGGTAAGGATCACTCAGTGTGTAACTGTACAGAGTCACTGTTTATTCAGGGTAAGGCTCACTCTCTGTGTAACTGAACAGAGTCACTGTTTAATCAGGGTAAGGATCACTCACTGTGTAACTGTACAGAGTCACTGTTTTTTCTAGGTATGGATCAGTCACTGTGTAACTGAACAGAGTCACTTTTAATTCTGAGTAAGGTTCACTCACTGTGTAACTGTACAGAGTCACTGTTTATTCTGTGTAAGGTTCACTCACTGTGTAACTGTTCAGAGTCACTGTTTATTCTGTGTAAGGTTCACTCACTGTGTAACTGAACAGAGTCACTGTTTATTCAGGGTAAGGATCACTCACTGTGTAACTGTACAGAGTCACTGTTTATTCCAGATAAGGATCACACACTGTGTAAATGTAGTGAGTCACTGTTTATTCAGTGTAAGGTCACTCACTGTGTAGCTGTCCAGAGTCACTGTTTATTCAGGGTAAGGATCACTCACTGTGTAGCTGTCCAGAGTCACTGTTTATTCAGGGTAAGGATCACTCACTGTGTAACTGTACAGTGTCACTGTTTATTCAGGGTAAGGATCACTCACTGTGTAACTGTACAGAATCTCTGTTTATTCCTTTAAGGAACACTCACTGTGCAACAGTACAGAGTCACTGTTTTTTCTGGGTTTGATCAGTCACTGTGTAACTGTACAGAGTCACTGTTTATTCAGCGTAAGGATCACTCACTGTGTAACTGTACAGTGTCACTGTTTATTCAGCAGGGTAAGGATCACTCACTGTGTAACTGTACAGAGTCTCTGTTTATTCCGGGTAAGGAACATTCACCTTGTAACAGTACAGAGTCACTGTTTTTTCTACGTATGGATCAGTCACTGTGCAACTGAACAGAGTCACTGTTTATTCCAGATAAGGATCACTCACTGTGTAACTGTACAGAGTCACTTTTTATTCTGCGTAAGTTTCACTCACTGTGTAACTGTACAGAGTCACTGTTTATTCAGGGTAAGGATCACTCACTGTGTAACTGTACAGAGTCACTGTTTATTCAGGGTAAGGATCACTCACTGTGTAACTGTACAGAGTCACTGTTTATTCAGGGTAAGGATCACTCACTGTGTAACTGTACAGTGTCTTCTGTTTATTCAGCGTAAGTATCACTCACTGTGTAACTGTACAGAGTCACTGTTTATTCAGGGTAAGGGTCACTCACTGTGTAACTGTACAGAGTCACTGTTTATTCAGGGTAAGGATCACTCACTGTGTAACTGTACAGAATCTCTGTTTATTCCTTTAAGGAACACTCACTGTGCAACAGTACAGAGTCACTGTTTTTTCTGGGTTTGATCAGTCACTGTGTAACTGTACAGAGTCACTGTTTATTCAGCGTAAGGATCACTCACTGTGTAACTGTACAGTGTCACTGTTTATTCAGCAGGGTAAGGATCACTCACTGTGTAACTGTACAGAGTCTCTGTTTATTCCGGGTAAGGAACATTCACCTTGTAACAGTACAGAGTCACTGTTTTTTCTACGTATGGATCAGTCACTGTGCAACTGAACAGAGTCACTGTTTATTCCAGATAAGGATCACTCACTGTGTAACTGTACAGAGTCACTTTTTATTCTGCGTAAGTTTCACTCACTGTGTAACTGTACAGAGTCACTGTTTATTCTGCGTAAGTTTCACTCACTGTGTAACTGTACAGAGTCCCTGTTTATTCAGGGTAAGGATCACTCACTGTGTAACTGAACAGAGTCACTTTTTATTCTGCGTAAGTTTCACTCACTGTGTAACTGTACAGAGTCTCTGTTTATTCCGGGTAAGGAACATTCACCTTGTAACAGTACAGAGTCACTGTTTTTTCTACGTATGGATCAGTCACTGTGCAACTGAACAGAGTCACTGTTTATTCCAGATAAGGATCACTCACTGTGTAACTGTACAGAGTCACTTTTTATTCTGCGTAAGTTTCACTCACTGTGTAACTGTACAGAGTCACTGTTTATTCAGGATAAGGATCACTCATTGTGTAACTGTACAGAGTCACTGTTTATTCAGGGTAAGGATCACTCACTGTGTAAATGTAGAGAGTCACTTTTTATTCAGTGTAAGGTCACTCATTGTGTAGCTGTACAGAGTCACTCTTTATTCCGGGTAAGGAACACTCACAGTGTAACTGTACAGAGTCTCTGATAATTCCGGGTAAGTATCACTCACTTTTTGACTGTTTAGAGTCACTGTTTATTCAGGGTAATGATCACACACTGTGTAACTGTACAGAGACACTGTTTTTTCAGGATAAGGATCACCTACCGTGTAACTGTACAGAGTCACTGTTTATTCAGGGTAAGGCTCACTCTATGTGTAACTGTACAGAGTCACTGTTTATTCAGGGTAAGGCTCACTCTATGTGTAACTGAACAGAGTCACTGTTTAATCAGGGTAAGGATCACCTACCGTGTAACTGTACAGTCATTATTTATTCAGCGTAAGGATCACTCACTGTGTATCTCTATGGCGTCAATTTTTGTTCAGCAGAGTAAGGGTCACTCAATGCGTAACTGTACAGAGTTACTGTTTATTCAGCAGGTTAAGAGTTACTCACTTTGCAACAGTACAGAGTCACTGTTTATTCAGTTTAAGATTCACTCACTGTTTATCTGTACAGAGTCACTGTTTATTCAGGGTAAGGATCACTCACTGTGTAACTGTACAGAGACACTGTTTATTCAGGGTAAGGATCATTCACTGTGTAACTGTACAGAGTCAATGTTTAACCAGTGTAAGGATCACTCACTGTGTAAGTGTACAGAGTCACTGTTTAATCAGGATAAGGATCACTCACTTTGTAACTGTTCAGTGTCACTGTTTATTCAGGGTAAGGATCACTCACTGTCTAAATGTACAGAATCCTTGTTTATTCAGGGTATAGATCACTGACTGTGTAACGGTAAAGAGTCACTGTTTATTCAGCAGGGTAAGGGTCACTCACTGTGTTACAGTGCAGAGTCACTGTTTATTCAGTGTAAGGATCACATACTGTGTAACTGTACAGAGGCACTGTTTATTCAGGTTAAGAATCAGTCACTGTGTATCTGTAGAGACTAACTCTTTATTCAGCGTCAGTATCACTCACTGTGTAACTGTACAGAGTCACTGTTTATTCAGTGTAAGGATTACTCACTGTGTAACTATACAGAGTCACTGATCATTCAGGGTAAGGATCACTCACTGTGTAACTGTACATAATCACTGTTTATTCAGGGTAAGGATCACTCACTGTGTAACTGTACAGAGTCACTGTTTATTCAGGGTAAGGATAACTCACTGTGTAACTGTACAGAGTCACTGTTTATTCAGGGTAAATATCACTCACTGTGTAACTGTACAGAGTCACTGTTTATTCAGGGTAAGGATCACTCACTGTGTAACTGTACAGAGTCACTGTTTATTCAGGGTAAGGATCACTCACTGTGTAACTGTACATAATCACTGTTTATTCAGGGTAAGGATCACTCACTGTGTAACTGTACATAATCACTGTTTATTCAGGGTAAGGATCACTCACTGTGTAACTGTACAGAGTCACTGTTTATTCAGGGTAAGGATCACTCACTGTGTAACTGTTCCGAGTCACTGTTTATTCAGGGAAAGGATCACTCACTGTGTAACTGTACAGACTCTCAGTTTATTCAGGGTAAGGGTCACTCACTGTGTAACTGTACAGAGTCACTATTTATTCAGGGTAAGGTTCTCTCACTGTGTAACTGTACAGAGTCACTGTTTATTCAGGGTAAGGTTCTCTCACTGTGTAACTGTACAGAGTCACTGTTTATTCAGCGTAAGGATCACTCACTGTGTAACTGTACATAGTCACTGTTTATTCTGGGTAAGGATCACTCACTGTGCAACTGTATAGACTGTATTAATTCAGCTGGGTAAGTATCACTCTCTGTGTAACCGTACAGTATCACTTTTCATTCAGGTTAAGGATCACTCACTGTGTTACTGTACAGAGTGACTGTTTATTCAGGGTATGTTTCGCTCACTGTGTCACTGTACATAGTCCCTCTTTATTCAGGGTAAGGGTCACTCAGTGTGCAACTGTATAGATATAGTCGCTGTTAATTCAGCAGGATGAGGATCACTCTCTGTGTTTCAGTATAGTATCACTGTTTATTTAGCAGCGTAAGGGTCACTCACTGTGTAAATGTAGAGAGTCACTGTTTTTTCAGTATAAACGTCACTCACTGTGTAACTGTACAGAGTGACTGTTTATTCAGGGTGAGATTCACTCACTGTGTAACTGTACAGAGTCACTATTTATAGAGCATAAGAATCACTCACTGTGTAACTGTACAGAGTCACTATTTATAGAGCATAAGAATCACTCACTGTGCAACTCTACAGAGTCACTGTTTGTTCGGGTTGTTTCCCTCTCTAACTGTACAGAGTCATTGTTTATTCCGGGAAGGTGTCACAAACTCTGTAACTGTACAGAATCATTCTTTATTCGCAGGGTAAGGGTCACTCATTTTGTAACTGTACAGAGTCACTGTTTATTCAGGGTAAGGGACACTCACTGTATAACTGTAAAGAGTCACTGTTTATTCAGGATAAGGATCACGCACTGTGTAACTGTACAGAGTCACTTTGTATTCAGGATAAGGGTCACTCACTGTGTAACTGGACAGGGCCACTGTTTATTCAGAGTGAGGATCAGTCACTGTGTAACTGTACAGAGTCACTGTTTATTCAGGGTAAGGGTCACTCACTGTGTAACTGTTCCGAGTCACTGTTTATTCAGGGTAAGGATCACTCACTGTGTACCTGTACATAATCACTGTTTACTCAGGTTAAGATCACTCACTGTGCAACTGTATAGACTCTATTAATTCAGCAAAGTAAGTATCACTCTCTGTGTAACAGTACAGTATCACAGTTTATTCCGGTTAAGGATCACTCACTGTGTAACTGTACAGAGTGACTGTTTATTCAGGGTATATTTCGCTCACTGTGTAACTGTACAGAGTCACTCTTTATTCAGGGTAAGGGTCACTCAGAGTGCAACTGTATAGATATAGTCAATATTAATTCAGCAGGATAAGGATCACTCTCTGTGTAACAGTACAGTATCACTGTTTATTTAGTAGCGTAATGTTCACTCACTGTGTAACTGCAAAGAGTTACTGTTTATTCAGCGTAAGGATCACTCACTGTGTAACTGTACAGAGTCACTGTTTATTCAGGGTAAGGATCACTCACTGTGTAACTGTACAGATTCACTGTTTATTCAGGGCAAGGTTCACTCACTGTGTAACTGTACAGTGTCACTGTTTATTCAGGGTAAGGGTCACTCATTGTGTAACTGTACAGAGTCACTGTCTATCCAAGCTGTGGGTCGCTCACTGTGTAACTGTACAGTGTCACTGTTTATTCAGGGTAAGGGTCAAACACTGTGTAACTGTACAGCGTCACTGTTTATTCAGGTAAAGGGTCTCTAATTGTGAACTGTACAGAATCACTGTTTATTCAGGGTAAGGATCACTCACTGTGTAAATATTCAGAGTCACTGTTTATTCAGGGTAATGTTCACTCACTGTGTAACTGTAAAGAGCCACTGTTTATTCAGCAGGGTAAGGGTTACTCACTGTATAAGTGTACAGAGCTACTGTTTATTCAGGGTAAGGATAACGCACTGTATAACTTTACGGAGTCACTGTTTATTCAGGATAAGTGTCACTCACTGTGTAACTGTACTGAGTCACTGTTTATTCAGGCTGCGGGTCACTCACTGTGTAAATGTACAGAGTCACTGTTTTTTCAGGGTAAGGTGCACTCACTGTGTAACTGCGCAGATTCACTGTTTATTCAGGGTAAGGATCACTCTCTGTGTCACTGTACAGAGTCACTGTTTGTTCAGATTTAGTTTTTCTCCCTCTCTAACTGTACAGACTCATTGTTTATTATGGGTACGTGTCACAAACTCTGTAACTGTACAGAGTCAATGTTTATTCACAGGGTAAGAGTCATTCACTGTGTAAGTGTACAGAGTCACTGTTTATTCTGGGTAAGGATCACTCTCTGTGTAACTGTACAAGGTCTCTGTTTATTCAGGGTAATGTTCACTCACTGTGTAACTGTAAAGAGCCACTGTTTATTCAGCAGGGTAAGGGTTACTCACTGTATAACTGTACAGAGTTACTGTTTATTCAGGGTATGGATCACGCACTGTATAACTGTACAGAGCTACTGTTTATTCAGGGTAAGGATCACTCACTGTGTAACTGTAGAGATTCACTGTTTATTCAGGATGCGGGTCACTCACTGTGTAACTGTACAGAGTCACTGTTTATTCAAGGTGTGGGTCACTCACTGTTTAACAGTACAGAGTCACTGTTTATTCAGGGCAAAGTTCACTCACTGTGTAACTGTACAGAATCATTCTTTATTCAGGGTAAGCGTCACTTACTGTGTAACGGTATACAGTCACTGTTTATTCAGGGCAAGGTTCACACTGCGTAACTGTACAGAATCATTGTTTAATCAGGGTAAGGACTATTTACTGTGTAACTGTACAGAGACACTGATTATTCAGGGTAAGGATCACTCACTGTGTAACTGCACAGAGTCACTGTTTATTCAGGGTAAGTGTCACTCTGTGTAACTGTAGAGAGTCACTGTTCATTCAGGGTAAGGAGCACTCTCTGTGTAGCTGTACAAGGTCTCTGTTTATTCAGGGTAATGTTCATTCACTGTGTAACTGTAAAGAGCCACTGTTTATTCAGCAGGGTAAGGATTACACACTGTATAACTGTACAGAGTTACTGTTTATTCAGGGTATGTATCACGCACTGTATAACTTTACGGAGTCACTGTATATTCAGGGTAAGGATCACTCTCCGTGTAACTGTACAGAGTCACTATTTATTCAGGGTAAGTGTCACACTGTGTAACTGTTCAGAGTCACTGTTTATTCAGGCTGTGGGTCACTCTCTCTGTAGCTGTACAGAGTAACTGTTTATTCAATCTGTGGGTCACTCACAGTTTAACAGTACAGAGTCACTGGTTATTCAGGATGCGGGTCACTCACTGTGTAACTGTACACAGTCACTGTTTATTCAGGGTAAGGATCACTCACTGTGTATCTGTAGAGAGTCACTGTTTATTCAGGGTAACGTTCACTCACTGTGTAACTGTAGAGAGTCACTGTTTATTCAGGATAAGGATCACGCACTGTGTAACTGTACAGAGTCACTGTTTATTCAGGATGCGGGTCACTCACTGTGTAACTGTACAGAGTCACTGTTTATTCAGGATGCGGGTCACTCACTGTGTAACTGTACAGAGTCACTGTTTATTCAGGGTAAGGATCACTCACTGTGTAACTGTACAGAGTCAGTGGTTATTCAGGGCAAAGATCACTCACTGTGTAACGGTACAGAGTCACTGTTTATTCCGGGCAAGTGTCACACTTTGTAACTGTTCAGAGTCACTGTTTATTCAAGCTGTGGGTCACTCACTGTTTAACTGTACAGAGTCACTGTTTATTCAGCAGGGTAAAGATCACTCACTGTGTAACTGTACAGTCACTGTTTATTCAGGGTAAGGATCACTCACTGTGTAACTGTGCAGAATCATTGTTTATTCATGGTAACGATCACTTACTGTGTAACTGTACAGAGTCACTGATTATTCAGGGTAAATGTCACTCACTGTGTAACTGTACAGAGTCACTGTTTATTCAGGGCAAGGGTCACTCACTGTTCAACGGTACAGACTCGCTGTTTATTCAGGGCAAGGTTCACTCTCTGTGTAACTGTACAGAGTCACTGTTTATTCAGGTTAAGGATCACTCTCTGTGTAACTGTACAGAGTCACTGTTTATTCAGGGTAAGTGTCACTTACTGTGTAACTGTACAGAGTCACTGTTTATTCAGGGCAAGGGTCACTCACTGTTCAACGGTACAGACTCGCTGTTTATTCAGGGCAAGGTTCACTCTCTGTGTAACTGTACAGAGTCACTGTTTATTCAGGTTAAGGATCACTCACTGTGTAACTGTACAGAGTCACTGTTTATTCAGGGTAAGGATCACTCACTGTGTAACTGTACAGAGTCACTGTTTATTCAGGTTAAGGATCACTCTCTGTGTAACTGTACAGAGTCACTGTTTATTCAGGTTAAGGATCACTCACTGTGTAACTGTACAGAGTCACTGTTTATTCAGGGTAAGGATCACTCACTGTGTAACTGTACAGAGTCACTGTTTATTCAGGTTAAGGATCACTCTCTGTGTAACTGTACAGAGTCACTGTTTATTCAGGGTAAGTGTCACTTACTGTGTAACTGTACAGAGTCACTGTTTATTCAGGATGTGGGTCACTCACTGTGTAACTGTGCAGAGTAACTGTTTATTCAATCTGTGGGTCACTCACTGTTTAACAGTACAGAGTCACTGTTTATTCAGGGCAAGGATCACTCACTGTGTAACTGTACAGAGTCACTGTTTATTCAGGGCAAGGATCACTCACTGTGTAACTGTACAGGGTCACTGGTTATTCAGGGTAATGATCACTCACTGTGTAACTGTACAGAGTCACTGTTTATTCAGGGCAAGGATCACTCACTGTGTAACTGTACAGGGTCACTGGTTATTCAGGGTAATGATCACTCACTGTGTAACTGTACAGAGTCACTGTTTATTCAGGGTAAGGATCACTCACTGTGTAACTGTACAGAGTCACTGGTTATTCAGGATGCGGGTCACTCGCTGTGTAACTGTACACAGTCACTGTTTATTCAGGGTAAGGATCACTCACTGTGTATCTGTAGAGAGTCACTGTTTATTCAGGGTAACGTTCACTCACTGTGTAACTGTAGAGAGTCACTGTTTATTCAGGATAAGGATCACGCACTGTGTAACTGTACAGAGTCACTGTTTATTCAGGATGCGGGTCACTCACTGTGTAACTGTACAGAGTCACTGTTTATTCAGGGTAAGGATCACTCACTGTGTAACGGTACAGAGTCAGTGGTTATTCAGGGCAAAGATCACTCACTGTGTAACGGTACAGAGTCACTGTTTATTCAGGATGTGGGTCACTCACTGTGTAACTGTGCAGAGTAACTGTTTATTCAAGCTGTGGGTCACTCACTGTTTAACAGTACAGAATCACTGTTTACTCAGGATAAGGATCTTTCACTGTGTAACTGCACAGAGTCAGTGTTTATTCAGCAGGGTAAGGGTAACTCACTGTGTAACTGTACAAGAGTGACTCTTTATTCAGAAAGTTAAGGATCACTGTTTGTGTACCTGTACAGAGTCACTGTTTATTCAGGGTAAGGTTCACTCACTGTGTAACTCTACAGAGGCAGTGTTTATTCAGCAGGGTAAGGGTGACTCACTGTGTAACTGTACAGAGTCACTGTTTATTCAGGGGAAGTGTGGCTCACTGTGTAACTGTACAGAGTCACTGTTTATTCAGGGTATGGATCACTCACTGTGTAACTGTACAGAGTCACTGTTTATTCAGGGTATGGATCACTCACTGTGTAACTGTACAGAGTCACAGTTTATTCAGAGTTAGGATCACTCACTGTGTAACTGTACAGAGTCACTGGTTATTCAGGGTAAGGCTCACTCTCTGTGTAACTGTACAGATTCACTGTTTATTCAGGGTAAGGATAACTGATTATGAACTGTACAGGGTCATTGGTTATTCATGATAAGGATCATGCACTGTGTAACTGCACAGAGTCACTGTTTATTCAGGGTAAGTGTCACTCTGTGTAACTGTAGAGAGTCACTGTTCATTCAGGGTAAGGAGCACTCTCTGTGTAGCTGTACAAGGTCTCTGTTTATTCAGGGTAATGTTCATTCACTGTGTAACTGTAAAGAGCCACTGTTTATTCAGCAGGGTAAGGATTACTCACTGTATAACTGTACAGAGTTACTGTTTATTCAGGGTATGGATCACGCACTGTATAACTTTACGGAGTCACTGTTTATTCAGGGTAAGTGTCACTCACTGTGTAACTGTACAGAGTCACTGTTTATTCAGGGTAAGGATAACAGATTATGAACTGTACAGAGTCACTGTTTATTCAGGGTAATTTCACTCACTGTGTAACATTAAAGAGTCACTGTTTATTCAGGGTTAGAATCACTCACTTTGTAACTCACAGAATCACTGTATATTCAGGGTAAGGATCACTCTCCGTGTAACTGTACAGAGTCACTATTTATTCAGGGTAAGTGTCACACTGTGTAACTGTTCAGAGTCACTATTTATTCAGGCTGTGGGTCACTCTCTCTGTAGCTGTATAGAGTAACTGTTTATTCAATCTGTGGGTCACTCACTGTTTAACAGTACAGAGTCACTGTTTATTCAGGGTAAGGATCACTCACTGTGTAACTGTACAGATTCACTGTTTATTCAGGGTAAGTGTCACTCACTGTGTAACTGTACAGAGTCACTGTTTATTCAGGGGAAGGGTGACTCACTGTGTAACTGTACAGAGTCACTGTTTATTCAGGGTAAGGATCACTTACTGTGTAACTGTACAGAGTCACTGGTTATTCAGGGTAATGATCACTCGCTGTGTAACTGTGCAGAGTCACTGTATATTCAGGGTAAGGATCACTCACTGTGTAACTGTACAGAGTCACTGGTTATTCAGGGTAAGGATCACTCACTGTGTAACTGTAGAGATTCACTGTTTATTCAGGAGGCGGGTCACTCACTGTGTAACTGTACAGAGTCACTGTTTATTCAAGGTGTGGGTCACTCACTGTTTAACAGTACAGAGTCACTGTTTATTCAGGGCAAAGTTCACTCACTGTGTAACTGTACAGAATCATTCTTTATTCAGGGTAAGCGTCACTTACTGTGTAACGGTATACAGTCACTGTTTATTCAGGGCAAGGTTCACACTGCGTAACTGTACAGAATCATTGTTTACTCAGGGTAAGGACTACTTACTGTGTAACTGTACAGAGACACTGATTATTCAGGGTAAGTGTCTCTCACTGTCTAACTGTACAGAGTCACTCTTTATTCACAGGGTAATGGTCACTCACTGTCTAACTGTACAGAGTCACTGTTTATTCATGGTAAGGCTCACTCTCTGTGTAACTGTACAGATTCACTGTTTATTCAGGGTAAGGATAACTGATTATGAACTGTACAGGGTCATTGGTTATTCATGATAAGGATCATGCACTGTGTAACTGCACAGAGTCACTGTTTATTCAGGGTAAGTGTCACTCTGTGTAACTGTAGAGAGTCACTGTTCATTCAGGGTAAGGAGCACTCTCTGTGTAGCTGTACAAGGTCTCTGTTTATTCAGGGTAATGTTCATTCACTGTGTAACTGTAAAGAGCCACTGTTTATTCAGCAGGGTAAGGATTACTCACTGTATAACTGTACAGAGTTACGGTTTATTCAGGGTATGGATCACGCACTGTATAACTTTACGGAGTCACTGTTTATTCAGGGTAAGTGTCACTCACTGTGTAACTGTACAGAGTCACTGTTTATTCAGGGTAAGGATAACAGATTATGAACTGTACAGAGTCACTGTTTATTCAGGGTAATTTCACTCACTGTGTAACATTAAAGAGTCACTGTTTATTCAGGGTTAGAATCACTCACTTTGTAACTCACAGAATCACTGTATATTCAGGGTAAGGATCACTCTCCGTGTAACTGTACAGAGTCACTATTTATTCAGGGTAAGTGTCACACTGTGTAACTGTTCAGAGTCACTATTTATTCAGGCTGTGGGTCACTCTCTCTGTAGCTGTATAGAGTAACTGTTTATTCAATCTGTGGGTCACTCACTGTTTAACAGTACAGAGTCACTGTTTATTCAGGGTAAGGATCACTCACTGTGTAACTGTACAGAGTCACTGTTTATTCAGGGCAAGGATCACTCACTGTGTAACTGTACAGGGTCACTGGTTATTCAGGGTAATGATCACTCACTGTGTAACTGTACAGCGTCACTGTTTATTCAGGGTAAGGATCACTCACTGTGTAACTGTACAGAGTCACTGGTTATTCAGGATGCGGGTCACTCACTGTGTAACTGTACACAGTCACTGTTTATTCAGGGTAAGGATCACTCACTGTGTATCTGTAGAGAGTCACTGTTTATTCAGGGTAACGTTCACTCACTGTGTAACTGTAGAGAGTCACTGTTTATTCAGGATAAGGATCACGCACTGTGTAACTGTACAGAGTCACTGTTTATTCAGGATGCAGGTCACTCACTGTGTAACTGTACAGAGTCATTGTTTATTCAGGATGCGGGTCACTCACTGTGTAACCGTACAGAGTCACTGTTTATTCAGGGTAAGGATCACATACTGTGTAACTGTACAGAGTCAGTGGTTATTCAGGGCAAAGATCACTCACTGTCAAAAGTACAGAGTCAAAGTTTATTCAGTGTAAGGAGCACTCACTGTGTAACTGTACAGAGACACTGGTTATTCAGGGCAAGGGTCACTCACTGTGTAACGGTACAGAGTCACTGTTTATTCTGGGCAAGTGTCACACTTTGTAACTGTTCAGAGTCACTGTTTATTCAAGCTGTGGGTCACTCACTGTTTAACTGTACAGAGTCACTGTTTATTCAGCAGGGTAAAGATCACTCACTGTGTAACTGTACAGAGTCACTGTTTATTCAGCAGGGTAAAGATCACTCACTGTGTAACTGTACAGTCACTGTTTATTCAGGGTAAGGATCACTCACTGTGTAACTGTGCAGAATCATTGTTTATTCATGGTAACGATCACTTACTGTGTAACTGTACAGAGTCACTGTTTATTCAGGGGAAATGTCACTCACTGTGTAACTGTACAGAGTCACTGTTTATTCAGGGCAAGGGTCACTCACTGTTCAACGGTACAGACATGCTGTTTATTCAGGGCAAGGTTCACTCTCTGTGTAACTGTACAGTGTCACTGTTTATTCAGGTTAAGGATCAATCTTTGTGTAACTGTACAGAGTCACTGTTTATTCAGGTTAAGGATCACTCTCTGTGTAACTGTACAGAGTCACTGTTTATTCAGGGCAAGGGTCACTCACTGTGTAACTGTACAGAGTCACTGTTTATTCAGGATGCGGGTCACTCACTGTGTAACTGTACAGAGTCACTGTTTTTTCTAGGTATGGATCAGTCACTGTGTAACTGAACAGAGTCACTTTTAATTCTGAGTAAGGTTCACTCATTGTGTAGCTGTCCAGAGTCACTGTTTAATCAGGGTAAGGATCACTCACTGTGTAACTGTGCAGAATCATTGTTTATTCATGGTAACGATCACTTACTGTGTAACTGTACAGAGTCACTGTTTATTCAGGGGAAATGTCACTCACTGTGTAACTGTACAGAGTCACTGTTTATTCAGGGCAAGGGTCACTCACTGTTCAACGGTACAGACATGCTGTTTATTCAGGGCAAGGTTCACTCTCTGTGTAACTGTACAGTGTCACTGTTTATTCAGGTTAAGGATCAATCTCTGTGTAACTGTACAGAGTCACTGTTTATTCAGGTTAAGGATCAATCTCTGTGTAACTGTACAGAGTCACTGTTTATTCAGGGTAAGGATCTTTCACTGTGTAACTGCACAGAGTCAGTGTTTATTCAGCAGGGTAAGGGTAACTCACTGTGTAACTGTACAAGAGTGACTCTTTATTCAGAAAGTTAAGGATCACTGTTTGTGTACCTGTACAGAGTCACTGTTTATTCAGGGTAAGGTTCACTCACTGTGTAACTCTACAGAGGCAGTGTTTATTCAGCAGGGTAAGGGTGACTCACTGTGTAACTGTACAGAGTCACTGTTTATTCAGGGGAAGTATGTCTCACTGTGTAACTGTACAGAGTCACTGTTTATTCAGGGTATGGATCACTCACTGTGTAACTGTACAGAGTCACAGTTTATTCAGAGTAAGGATCACTCACTGTGTAACTGTACAGAGTCACTGTTTATTCAGGGTAAGGATCACTCACTGTGTAACTGTACAGAGTCACTGGCTATTCAGGGTAAGGCTCACTCTCTGTGTAACTGTACAGATTCACTGTTTATTCAGGGTAAGGATAACTGATTATGAACTGTACAGGGTCATTGGTTATTCATGATAAGGATCATGCACTGTGTAACTGCACAGAGTCACTGTTTATTCAGGGTAAGTGTCACTCTGTGTAACTGTAGAGAGTCACTGTTCATTCAGGGTAAGGAGCACTCTCTGTGTAGCTGTACAAGGTCTCTGTTTATCCAGGGTAATGTTCATTCACTGTTTAACTGTAAAGAGCCACTGATTATTCAGCAGGGTAAGGATTACTCACTGTATAACTGTACAGAGTTACTGTTTATTCAGGGTATGGATCACGCACTGTATAACTTTACGGAGTCACTGTTTATTCAGGGTAAGTGTCACTCACTGTGTAACTGTACAGAGTCACTGTTTATTCAGGGTAAGGATAACAGATTATGAACTGTACAGAGTCACTGTTTATTCAGGGTAATGTCACTCACTGTGTAACATTAAAGAGTCACTGTTTATTCAGGGTTAGAATCACTCACTGTGTAACTCACAGAATCACTGTATATTCAGGGTAAGGATCACTCTCCGTGTAACTGTACAGAGTCACTATTTATTCAGGGTAAGTGTCACACTGTGTAACTGTTCAGAGTCACTGTTTATTCAGGCTGTGGGTCACTCTCTCTGTAACTGTACAGAGTAACTGTTTATTCAATCTGTGGGTCACTCACTGTTTAACAGTACAGGGTCACTGGTTATTCAGGGTAATGATCACTCAGGTTGTAACTGTATAGAGTCACTGTTTATTCAGGGTAAGGATCACTCACTGTGTAACTGTACAGAGTCACTGGTTATTCAGGATGCGGGTCACTCACTGTGTAACTGTACACAGTCACTGTTTATTCAGGGTAAGGATCACTCACTGTGTATCTGTAGAGAGTCACTGTTTATTCAGGGTAACGTTCACTCACTGTGTAACTGTAGAGAGTCACTGTTTATTCAGGATAAGGATCACGCACTGTGTAACTGTACAGAGTCACTGTTTATTCAGGATGCAGGTCACTCACTGTGTAACTGTACAGAGTCATTGTTTATTCAGGATGCGGGTCACTCACTGTGTAACCGTACAGAGTCACTGTTTATTCAGGGTAAGGATCACATACTGTGTAACTGTACAGAGTCAGTGGTTATTCAGGGCAAAGATCACTCACTGTCAAAAGTACAGAGTCAAAGTTTATTCAGTGTAAGGAGCACTCACTGTGTAACTGTACAGAGACACTGGTTATTCAGGGCAAGGGTCACTCACTGTGTAACGGTACAGAGTCACTGTTTATTCTGGGCAAGTGTCACACTTTGTAACTGTTCAGAGTCACTGTTTATTCAAGCTGTGGGTCACTCACTGTTTAACTGTACAGAGTCACTGTTTATTCAGCAGGGTAAAGATCACTCACTGTGTAACTGTACAGAGTCACTGTTTATTCAGCAGGGTAAAGATCACTCACTGTGTAACTGTACAGTCACTGTTTATTCAGGGTAAGGATCACTCACTGTGTAACTGTGCAGAATCATTGTTTATTCATGGTAACGATCACTTACTGTGTAACTGTACAGAGTCACTGTTTATTCAGGGGAAATGTCACTCACTGTGTAACTGTACAGAGTCACTGTTTATTCAGGGCAAGGGTCACTCACTGTTCAACGGTACAGACATGCTGTTTATTCAGGGCAAGGTTCACTCTCTGTGTAACTGTACAGTGTCACTGTTTATTCAGGTTAAGGATCACTCTCTGTGTAACTGTACAGAGTCACTGTTTATTCAGGGTAAGTGTCACTCACTGTGTAACTGTACAGAGTCACTGTTTATTCAGGATGCGGGTCATTCACTGTGTAACTGTACAGAGTCACTGTTTTTTCTAGGTATGGATCAGTCACTGTGTAACTGAAAAGAGTCACTTTTAATTCTGAGTAAGGTTCACTCATTGTGTAGCTGTCCAGAGTCACTGTTTAATCAGGGTAAGGATCACTCACTGTGTAACTGTGCAGAATCATTGTTTATTCATGGTAACGATCACTTACTGTGTAACTGTACAGAGTCACTGTTTATTCAGGGGAAATGTCACTCACTGTGTAACTGTACAGAGTCACTGTTTATTCAGGGCAAGGGTCACTCACTGTGTAACTGTACAGAGTCACTGTTTATTCAGGGCAAGGGTCACTCACTGTTCAACGGTACAGACATGCTGTTTATTCAGGGCAAGGTTCACTCTCTGTGTAACTGTACAGTGTCACTGTTTATTCAGGTTAAGGATCAATCTCTGTGTAACTGTACAGAGTCACTGTTTATTCAGGTTAAGGATCACTCTCTGTGTAACTGTACAGAGTCACTGTTTATTCAGGTTAAGGATCAATCTCTGTGTAACTGTACAGAGTCACTGTTTATTCAGGATAAGGATCTTTCACTGTGTAACTGCACAGAGTCAGTGTTTATTCAGCAGGGTAAGGGTAACTCACTGTGTAACTGTACAAGAGTGACTCTTTATTCAGAAAGTTAAGGATCACTGTTTGTGTACCTGTACAGAGTCACTGTTTATTCAGGGTAAGGTTCACTCACTGTGTAACTCTACAGAGGCAGTGTTTATTCAGCAGGGTAAGGGTGACTCACTGTGTAACTGTACAGAGTCACTGTTTATTCAGGGGAAGTATGTCTCACTGTGTAACTGTACAGAGTCACTGTTTATTCAGGGTATGGATCACTCACTGTGTAACTGTACAGAGTCACAGTTTATTCAGAGTAAGGATCACTCACTGTGTAACTGTACAGAGTCACTGTTTATTCAGGGTAAGGATCACTCACTGTGTAACTGTACAGAGTCACTGGCTATTCAGGGTAAGGCTCACTCTCTGTGTAACTGTACAGATTCACTGTTTATTCAGGGTAAGGATAACTGATTATGAACTGTACAGGGTCATTGGTTATTCATGATAAGGATCATGCACTGTGTAACTGCACAGAGTCACTGTTTATTCAGGGTAAGTGTCACTCTGTGTAACTGTAGAGAGTCACTGTTCATTCAGGGTAAGGAGCACTCTCTGTGTAGCTGTACAAGGTCTCTGTTTATCCAGGGTAATGTTCATTCACTGTGTAACTGTAAAGAGCCACTGATTATTCAGCAGGGTAAGGATTACTCACTGTATAACTGTACAGAGTTACTGTTTATTTAGGGTATGGATCACGCACTGTATAACTTTACGGAGTCACTGTTTATTCAGGGTAAGTGTCACTCACTGTGTAACTGTACAGAGTCACTGTTTATTCAGGGTAAGGATAACAGATTATGAACTGTACAGAGTCACTGTTTATTCAGGGTAATGTCACTCACTGTGTAACATTAAAGAGTCACTGTTTATTCAGGGTTAGAATCACTCACTGTGTAACTCACAGAATCACTGTATATTCAGGGTAAGGATCACTCTCCGTGTAACTGTACAGAGTCACTATTTATTCAGGGTAAGTGTCACACTGTGTAACTGTTCAGAGTCACTGTTTATTCAGGCTGTGGGTCACTCTCTCTGTAACTGTACAGAGTAACTGTTTATTCAATCTGTGGGTCACTCACTGTTTAACAGTACAGGGTCACTGGTTATTCAGGGTAATGATCACTCAGGTTGTAACTGTATAGAGTCACTGTTTATTCAGGGTAAGGATCACTCACTGTGTAACTATACAGAGTCACTGGTTATTCAGGGTAAGGATCACTCACTGTGTAACTGTAGAGTGTCACTGTTTATTCAGGATGCGGGACACTCACTGTGTAACTGTAGATAGTCACTGGTTATTCAGGATGCGGGTCACTCACTGTGTAACTGTACAGAGTCACTGTTTCTTCAGGGTAAGGATCACTCACTGTGTATCTGTAGAGAGTCACTGTTTATTCAGGGTAACGTTCACTCACTGTGTAACTGTACAGAGTCACTGTTTATTCAGGATAAGGATCACGCACTGTGTAACTGTAGATAGTCACTGGTTATTCAGGATGCGGGTCACTCACTGTGTAACTGTACAGAGACACTGGTTATTCAGGGCAAGGGTCACTCACTGTGTAACTGTACAAAGTCAGTGTTTATTCAGGGTAAGCTTCACTCACTGTGTAACTGTACAGAGTCACTGTTTATTCAGCAGGGTAAAGATCACTCACTGTGTAACTGTACAGTCACTGTTTATTCAGGGTAAGGATCTCTCACTGTGTAACTGTAGAGAGTCACTGTTTATTCAGGGTAAGTATCACTTACTGTGTAACGGTACAGAGTCACTGTTTATTCTGGGCAAGTGTCACACTTTGTAACTGTTCAGAGTCACTGTTTATTCAAGCTGTGGGTCACTCACTGTTTAACAGTACAGAGTCACTGTTTATTCAGGGCAAGGTGCACTCTCTGTGTAACTGTACAGAGTCACTATTTATTCAGGGTAAGGATCACTCACTGTGTAACTGTGCAGAATCATTGTTTATTCATGGTAACGATCACTTACTGTGTAACCATACAGAGTCACTGATTATTCAGGGTAAATGTCACTCACTGTGTAACTGTACAGAGTCGCTGTTTATTCAGGGTAAGGGTCACTCACTGTGTAACAGTACAGAGTCACTGTTTATTCAGGGTAAGGATCACTCACTGTGTAACTGTACAGAGTCACTGTTTATTCAGGGTAAGGGTCACTCACTGTGTAACAGTACAGACTCGCTGTTTATTCAGGGTAAGGATCACTCACTGTGTAACTGTACAGAGTCACTGTTTATTCAGGGTAAGGATCACTCACTGTGTAACTGTACAGAGTCACTGTTTATTCAGGGTAAGGGTCACTCACTGTGTAACAGTACAGACTCGCTGTTTATTCAGGGCAAGGTTCACTCTCTGTGTAACTGTACAGAGTCACTGTTTATTCAGGTTAAGGATCAATCTCTGTGTAACTGTACAGAGTCACTGTTTATTCAGGTTAAGGATCAATCTCTGTGTAACTGTACAGAGTCACTGTTTATTCAGGGTAAGGTCACTGACTGTGTAACTGTACAGAGTCACTGTTTATTCAGGGTAAGGGTCACTCACTGTGTAACTGTACAGAGTCACTGTTTATTCAGGTTAAGGATCACACTCTGTGTAACTGTACAGAGTCACTGTTTATTCAGGATGCGGGTCACTCACTGTGTAACTGTGCAGAGTAACTGTTTATTCAAGCTGTGGGTCACTCACTGTTTAACAGTACAGAGTCACTGTTTATTCAGGGCAAGGATCACTCACTGTGTAACAGTTCAGGATCACTGTTTACTCAGGATAAGGATCTTTCACTGTGTAACTGCACAGAGTCAGTGTTTATTGAGCAGGATAAGGGTCACTCACTGTGTAACTGTACAGGACTGACTCTTTATTCAGAAAGTTAAGGATCACTGATTGTGTACCTGTACAGAGTCACTGTTTATTCAGGGTAAGGATCACTCACTGTGTAACTCTACAGAGGCAGTGTTTATTCAGCAGGGTAAGGGTCACTCACTGTGTAACTGTACAGAGTCACTGTTTATTCAGGGGAAGTGTGACTCACTGTGTAACTGTACAGAGTCACTGTTTATTCAGGGTATGGATCACTCACTGTGTAACTGTACAGAGTCACAGTTTATTCAGAGTAAGGATCACTCACTGTGGAACTGGACAGAGTCACTGTTTACTCAGGGTAACGATCACTCACTGTGTAACTGTACAGATGCACTGGTTATTCAGGGTAAGGATCACTCACTGTGTAACTGTACAGAGTCACTGTTTACTCAGGGTAACGATCACTCACTGTGTAACTGTACAGATGCACTGGTTATTCAGGGTAAGGATCACTCACTTTGTAACTGTACAGAGTCACTGGTTATTCAGGATGTGGGTCACTCACTGTGTAACTGTAGAGAGTCACTGTTTATTCAGGATGCGGGTCACTCACTGTGCAACTGTACAGAGTCACTGTTTATTCAGGATGCGGGTCACTCACTGTGTAACTGTACAGAGTAACTGTTTATTCAAGGTGTGGGTCACTCACTGTTTAACAGTACAGAGTCACTGTTTATTCAGGGCAAATTTCACTCACTGTGTAACTGTACAGAATCATTGTTTATTCAAAATAAGGTCACTTACTGTGTAACTGTACAGAGTCACTGTTTATTCAGGGCAAGGTTCATTCACTGCGTAACTGTACAGAATCATTGTTTATTCAGGGTAAGGATTACTTAATGTGTAACTGTACAGAGACACCTATTATTCAGGGTAAATGTCTCTCACTGTCTAACTGTACAGAGTCACTGTTTATTCAGGGCAAGGTTCACTCACTGCGTAACTGTACAGAATCATTGTTTATTCAGGGTAAGGATTACTTACTGTGTAACTGTACAGAGACACTGATTATTCAGGGTAAGTGTCTCTCACTGTCTAACTGTACAGACTCACTCTTTATTCACTGGGTAATGTTCACTCACTGTCTAACTGTACAGAGTTACTGTTTATTCAGGGTTAGGCTCATTGATTGTTCAACTGTACAAAGTCACTGTTTATTCAGGGTAAGGATAACAGATTATGAACTGTACAGAGTCACTGTTTATTCAGGGTAAGGGTCACTCACTATGTAACATTAAAGCATCACTGTTTATTCAGGGTAAGAATCACTCACTGTGTAACTCACAGAATCACTGTATATTCAGGGTAAGGATCACTCACTGTGTAACTGTACAGAGTCACTGTTTATTCAGGGTAAGTGTCACACTGTGTAACTGTTCAGAGTCACTGTTTATTCAGGCTGTGGGCCACTCACTCTGTAACTGTACAAAGTAACTGTTTATTCAAGTAAGGATCACTCACTGTGTAACAGAACAGAGTCACTGATCATTCAGTGTAAGGTTCACTCACTGTGTAGCTGTACAGATTCACTGTTTATTCAGGGCAAGGTTCACTCACTGTATAACTGTACAGAGTCACTGTTCATTCAGGGTAAGGATCACTCACTGTGTAACTGTACAGAGTCACTGTTTATCCACGGTAAGGATCTCTCACTGTTTAACAGTACAGAGTCACTGTTTATTCAGGGCAAGGATCACTCACTGTGTAACTGTACAGGATCACTCTTAATTTAGAGTAAGGATCACTTAAAATGTAACTGTACAGAGTCACTGATTATTCAGGGTAAGGGTCTCTAATTGTGAACTGTACAGAACCACTGTTTATTCAGGGTAATGATCACTCTTTGTGCAACTGTACAGAGTCACTTTTTGTTCAGGGTTAGGTTGTCTCCCTCTCTAACTGTACAGCGTCATTGTTTATTACGGGTAGGTGTCACACACTCTGTAACTGCACAGATTCACTCTTTATTCACAGGGTAAGAGTCATTCACTGTGTAATTGTACTGAGTCACTGTTTATTCAGGGTGACGGTCACTCACTGTGTAACTGTACAAGACCGACTCTTTATTCAGAAGGTTAAGGATCACTGATTGTGTACCTGTACAGAGTCACTGTTTATTCAGGGTAAGGATCACTCACTGTGTAACTGTACAGAGTCACTGTTTATTCAGGGTAAGGATCACTCTCTGCGTAACTGTACAGAGTCACTGTTTATTCAGGGTAAGGATAACTGATTATGAACTGTTCAGTGTCACTGTTTATTCAGGGGAAGGGTTACTCACTGTGTAACTGTACAGAGTCACTGTTTATTCAGGTTAAGGATCAATCACTGTGTAACTGTACAGAGTCACTGTTTATTCAGGGTAACGGTCAGTCACTGTGTAACTGTCAAGAGTGACTCTTTATTCAGAAGGTTAAGGATCACTGATTGTGTAGCTGTATAGAGTCACTGTTTATTCAGGATAAGAATCACTCTCTGTGTAACTGTACAGCGTCAATGTTTTTTCAGGGTAAGCATCACTCACTGTGTAACTGTGCAGTGTCTCTGTTTATTCAGGGTAAGGATCACTCACTGTGTACCTGTACAGAGTCACTGTTTATACAGGGTAAGGATCACTCACTGTGTAACTGTACAGAGTCACTGTTTATTCAGGGTAAGGATCAGTCACTGTGTAACTGTACAGGGTCACTGTTTATTCTGGATAAGGATCACGCACTGTGTAACTGTACAGAGACACTGTTTATTCAGGCTGCAGGTCACTCACTCTGTAACTGTACAGAGTCACTGTTTATTCAAGGTAAGGGTCTATGACTGTGAACTGTACAGAGTCACTGTTTACTCAGGGTAAGGATCACTCTTTGTATAACTGTACAGAGTCATTGTTTATTCAGGGTAAGGATAACTGATTATGAACTGTACAGAGTCACTCTTTATTCAGCCAGCTGGTCACTCACTCTGTAACTCTACAGAGTCACTGTTTATTCTGGGTAAGGATCACGCACTGTATAACTGTACAGAGTCATTGTTTACTACGTGTAGGTGTCACACACTCTGTAACTGTACAGATTCACTCTTTATTCACAGGGTAAGAGTCACTCACTGTGTAATTGTACAGAGTCACTGTTTATCCAGGGTAAGGATAACTGATTATGAACTGTTCAGTGTCACTGTTTATTCAGGGGAAGGGTTACTCACTGTGTAACTGTACAGAGTCACTGTTTATTCAGGTTAAGGGTCACTCACTGTGTAACTGTACAGAGTCACTGTTTATTCAGGGTAACGGTCACTCACTGTGTAACTGTACAAGACTGACTCTTTATTCAGAAGGTTAAGGATCACTGATTGTGTACCTGTACAGAGTCACTGTTTATTCAGAGTAAGAATCACTCTCTGTGTAACTGTACAGCGTCACTGTTTTTTCAGGGTAAGGATCACTCACTGTGTAACTGTACAGAGTCACTGTTTATTCAGGGTAAGGATCACTCACTGTGTACCTGTGCAGTGTCACTGTTTATACAGGGTAAGGATCACTCACTGTGTAACTGTACAGAGTCACTGTTTATTCAGGGTAAGGATCAATCACTGTGTAACTGTACAGAGTCACTGTTTATTCAGGATAAGGATCACTCTCTGTGTAACTGTACAGGGTCGCTGTTTATTCAAGCTGTGGGTCACTCACTGTTTAACAGTACAGAGTCACTGTTTATTCAGGGTAAGAATCACTCACTGTGTAACTGTACAGAGTCACTGTTTATTCAGGGCAAGGTCACTCACTGTGTAACTGTACAGAGTCACTGTTTATTCTGGGCACGGATCACTTACTTTGTACCTGTATAGAGTCACTGTTTATTCAGGGTAAGGGTCTCTAATTGTGACCTGTACAGAGTCAGTGTTCATTCAGGGTAATGATCACTCTTTGTGTAACTGTACAGAGTCACTGTTTATTCAGGGTAAGGATCACTCACTGTGTAACTGTACAGAGTCACTGTTTGGTCGGGGTTAGTTTGTCTCCCTCTCTAACTGCAGAGCGTCATTGTTTATTAAGGGTAGGTGTCACACACTCTGTAACTGTACTGATTCACTCTTTATTCACAGGGTAAGAGTCATTCACTGTGTAATTGTACAGAGTCACTGTTTATTCAGGGTAATGTTCACTCACTGTGCAACTGTACAAGAGTGACTCTTTATTCAGAAAGTTAAGGATCACTGATTGTGTACCTGTACGGAGTCACTGTTTATTCAGGGTAAAGATCACTCTCTGTGTAACTGTACAGAGTCAGTGTTTATTCAGGGGAAGGGTGACTCACTGTGTAACTGTACAGAGTCACAGTTTATTGAGAGTAAGGATCACTCACTGTGTAACTGTACAGAGTCACTGTTTATTCAAGGTAAGGATCACTCACTGTGTAACTGTACAGAGTCACTATTTATTCAGGGTAAGGATCACTCACTGTGTAACTGTACAGAGTCACTGGTTATTCAGGGTAATGAACACTCGCAGTATAACTGTACAGAGTCACTGTTGATTCAGGGTAAGGATCACTCACTGTGTAACTGTACAGAGTCACTGTTTATTCAGCAGGGTAAGGATCACTCACCGTGTAACTGTACAGAGTCACTGTTTATTCAGGATGCGGGTCACTCACTGTGTAACTGTACAGAGTCACTGTTTATTCAGGATGCGGGTCACTCACTGTGTAACTGAACCGAATCACTTTTTATTCAGGGTAAGGATCACTTACTGTGTAACTGTACAGAGTCACTGTTTATTCAGGGCAAGGTTCACTCACTGCGTAACTGTACAGAATCATTGTTTATTCAGGGTAAGGATTACTTACTGTGTAACTGTACAGAGACACTGATTATTCAGGGTAAATGTCTCTCACTGTCTAACTGTACAGAGTCACTGTTTATTCAGGGCAAGGTTCACTCACTGCGTATCTGTACAGAATCATTGTTTATTCAGGGTAAGGATTACTTACTGTGTAACTGTACAGAGACACTGATTATTCAGGGTAAGTGTCTCTCACTGTCTAACTGTACAGACTCACTCTTTATTCACAGGGTAATGGTCACTCAGTGTCTAACTGTACAGAGTTACTGTTTATTCAGGGTAAGGCTCATTGATTGTTCAACTGTACAGGGTCACTGTTTATTCAACAGGGTAAGGATCACTCACTGTGTAACTGTACAGAGTCAGTGTTTATTCAGGGTAAGTGTCACTCACTGTGTAACTGTACAAAGTCACTGTTTATTCAGGGTAAGGATAACAGATTATGAACTGTACAGAGTCACTGTTTATTCAGGGTAAGGGTAACTCACTGTGTAACATTAAAGCGCTACTGTTTATTCAGGGTAAGAATCACTCACTGTGTAACTCACAGAATCACTGTATATTCAGGGTAAGGATCACTCTCCGTGTAACTGTACAGAGTCACTGTTTATTCAGGGTAAGTGTCACACTGTGTAACTGTTCAGAGTCACTGTTTATTCAGGCTGTGGGTCACTCACTCTGTAACTGTACAAAGTAACTGTTTATTCAAGCTGTGGGTCACTCACTGTTTAACAGTACAGAGTCACTGTTTATTCAGGGCAAGGATCACTCACGGTGTAACTGTACAGGATCACTGTTAATTCAGGGTAAGGATCACTTAAAATGTAACCGTACAGAGTCACTGATTATTCAGGGTAAGGGTCTCTAATTGTGAACTGTACAGAACCACTGTTTATTCAGGGTAATGATCACTCTTTGTGCAACTGTACAGAGTCACTTTTTGTTCAGGGTTAGGTTGTCTCCCTCTCTAACTGTACAGCGTCATTGTTTATTACGGGTAGGTGTCACACACTCTGTAACTGCACAGATTCACTCTTTATTCACAGGGTAAGAGTCATTCACTGTGTAATTGTACTGAGTCACTGTTTATTCAGGGTGACGGTCACTCACTGTGTAACTGTACAAGAGCGACTCTTTATTCAGAAGGTTAAGGATCACTGATTGTGTACCTGTTTATTCAGGGTAAGGATCACTCACTGTGTAACTGTACAGAGTCACTGTTTATTCAGGGTAAGGATCACTCACTGTGTAACTGTACAGAGTCACTGTTTTTTCAGGGTAAGGATCACTCACTGTGTAACTGTACAGAGTCACTGTTTATTCAGGGTAAGGATCACTCTCTGCGTAACTGTACAGAGTCACTGTTTATTCAGGGTAAGGATAACTGATTATGAACTGTTCAGTGTCACTGTTTATTCAGGGGAAGGGTTACTCACTGTGTAACTGTACAAAGTCACTGTTTATTCAGCAGGGTAAGGGTCACTCACTGTGTAACTGTACAAGAGTGACTCTTTATTCTGAAGGTTAAGGATCACTGATTGTGTAGCTGTACAGAGTCACTGTTTATTCAGGGTAAGAATCACTCTCTGTGTAACTGTACAGTGTCACTGTTTTTTTTCAGGGTAAGCATCACTCACTGTGTAACTGTGCAGTGTCTCTGTTTATTCAGGGTAAGGATCACTCACTGTGTACCTGTACAGAGTCACTGTTTATGCAGGGTAAGGATCACTCACTGTGTAACTGTACAGAGTCACTGTTTATTCAGGGTAAGGATCACTCTTTGTGTAACTGTACAGAGTCACTATTTATTCAGGGTAGGGATAACTGATTATGAACTGTACAGAGTCACTCTTTATTCAGCCAGCTGGTCACTCACTCTGTAACTCTACAGAGTCACTGTTTATTCTGGGTAAGGATCACGCACTGTATAACTGTACAGAGTCATTGTTTATTACGGGTAGGTGTCACACACTCTGTAACTGTACAGATTCACTCTTTATTCACAGGATAAGAGTCACTCACTGTGCAATAGTACAGAGTCACTGTTTATTCAGGGTAATGGTCACTCACTGTGTAACTGTACAAGATTGACTCTTTATTCAGAAGGTTAAGGATCACTGATTGTGTACCTGTACAGTGTCACTGTTTATTCAGGGTAAGGATCACTCTCTGTGTAACTGTACAGCGTCACTGTTTATTCAGGGTAAGGATCACTCACTGTGTACCTGTACAGAGTCACTCTTTATTCAGGGTAAGGATCATTCTCTGCGTAACTGTACAGAGTCACTGTTTATTCAGGGTAAGGATAACTGATTATGAACTGTTCAGTGTCACTGTTTATTCAGGGGAAGGGTTACTCACTGTGTAACTGTACAGAGTCACTGTTTATTCAGGTTAAGGATCACTCATTGTGTAACTGTACAGAGACACTGTTTATTCAGGGTAACGGTCACTCACTGTGTAACTGTACAAGAGTGACTCTTTATTCAGAAGGTTAAGGATCACTGATTGTGTACCTGTACAGAGTCACTGTTTATTCAGGGTAAGGATCACTCACTGTGTACCTGTGCAGTGTCACTGTTTATTCAGGGTAAGGATCACTCACTGTGTACCTGTACAGAGTCACTGTTTATACAGGGTAAGGATCACTCACAGTGTAACTGTACAGAGTCACTGTTTATTCAGGGTAAGGATCAGTCACTGTGTAACTGTACAGGGTCACTGTTTATTCTGGATAAGGATCACGCACTGTGTAACTGTACAGAGTCACTGTTTATTCAGGCTGCGGGTCACTCACTCTGTAACTGTACAGAGTCACTGTTTATTCAGGATAAGGATGACTTACTGTGTAACTGTACAGAGTCACTGTTTATTCAAGGTAAGGGTCTATGATTGTGAACTGTACAGAGTCACTGTTTATTCAGGGTAAGGATCACTGTTTGTGTAACTGTACAGCGTCACTATTTATTCAGGGTAAGGATAACTGATTATGAACTGTACAGAGTCACTCTTTATTCAGCCAGCTGGTCACTCACTCTGTAACTCTACAGAGTCACTGTTTATTCTGGGTAAGGATCACGCACTGTATAACTGTACAGAGTCATTGTTTATTACGGGTAGGTGTCACACACTCTGTAACTGTATAGATTCACTCTTTATTCACAGAGTAAGAGTCATTCACTTTGTAAATGTACAGAGTCACTGTTAATACAGGGTAACGGTCTTCACTGTGTAACTGTACAAGAGTGACTCTTTATTCTGAAGGTTAAGGATCACTGATTGTGTAGCTGTACAGAGTCACTGTTTATTCAGGGTAAGAATCACTCTCTGTGTAACTGTACAGTGTCACTGTTTTTTCAGGGTAAGCATCACTCACTGTGTAACTGTACAGAGTCACTGTTTATACAGGGTAAGGATCACTCTTTGTAACTGTACAGAGTCACTGTTTATTCAGGGTAAGGATCAGTCACTGTGTAACTGTACAGAGTCACTGTTCATTCAGGCTGCGGGTCACTCACTCTGTAACTGTACAGAGTCACTGTTTATTCAAGGTAAGGGTCTATGATTGTGAACTGTACAGAGTCACTGTTTATTCAGGGTAAGGATCACTCTTTGTGTAACTGTACAGAGTCACTATTTATGCAGGGTAGGGATAACTGATTATGAACTGTACAGAGTCACTCTTTATTCAGCCAGCTGGTCACTCACTCTGTAACTCTACAGAGTCACTGTTTATTCTGGGTAAGGATCACGCACTGTATAACTTTACAGAGTCATTGTTTATTACGTGTAGGTGTCACACACTCTGTAACTGTACAGATTCACTCTTTATTCACAGGATAAGAGTCACTCACTGTGCAATTGTACAGAGTCACTGTTTATTCAGGGTAATGGTCACTCACTGTGTAACTGTACAAGATTGACTCTTTATTCAGAAGGTTAAGGATCACTGATTGTGTACCTGTACAGTGTCACTGTTTATTCAGGGTAAGGATCACTCTCTGTGTAACTGTACAGCGTCACTGTTTATTCAGGGTAAGGATCACTCACTGTGTACCTGTACAGAGTCACTCTTTATTCAGGGTAAGGATCATTCTCTGCGTAACTGTACAGAGTCACTGTTTATTCAGCGTAAGGATAACTGATTATGAACTGTTCAGTGTCACTGTTTATTCAGGGGAAGGGTTACTCACTGTGTAACTGTACAGAGTCACTGTTTATTCAGGTTAAGGATCACTCACTGTGTAACTGTACAGAGATACTGTTTATTCAGGGTAACGGTCACTCACTGTGTAACTGTACAAGAGTGACTCTTTATTCAGAAGGTTAAGGATCACTGATTGTGTACCTGTACAGAGTCACTGTTTATTCAGGGTAAGGATCACTCACTGTGTAACTGTGCAGTGTCACTGTTTATTCAGGGTAAGGATCACTCACTGTGTACCTGTACAGAGTCACTGTTTATACAGGGTAATGATCACTCACTGTGTAACTGTACAGAGTCACTGTTTATTCAGGGTAAGGATCAGTCACTGTGTAACTGTACAGGGTCACTGTTTATTCTGGATAAGGATCACGCACTGTGTAACTGTACAGAGTCACTGTTTATTCAGGCTGTGGGTCACTCACTCTGTAACTGTACAGAGTCACTGTTTATTCAGGATAAGGATGACTTACTGTGTAACTGTACAGAGTCACTGTTTATTCAGGGTAAGGATCACTGTTTGTGTAACTGTACAGAGTCATTATTTATTCAGGGTAAGGATAACTGATTATGAACTGTACAGAGTCACTCTTTATTCAGCCAGCTGGTCACTCACTCTGTAACTCTACAGAGTCACTGTTTATTCTGTGTAAGGATCACGCACTGTATAACTGTACAGAGTCATTGTTTATTACGGGTAAGTGTCACACACTCTGTAACTGTACAGATTCACTCTTTATTCACAGGGTAAGAGTCATTCACTTTGTAAATGTACAGAGTCACTGTTAATACAGGGTAACGGTCTTCACTGTGTAACTGTACAAGACTGACACTTTATTCAGAAGGTTAAGGATCAGTCATTGTGCACCTGTACAGAGTCACTGTTTATTCAGGGTAATGATCAATCACTGTGTACCTGTACAGAATCATTGTTTATTCAGCTTAAGAATCTCTCTCTGTGTAACTGGACAGCGTCACTGTTTGTTCAGGGTAATGGTCACTCACTGTGTAACTGCATAGAGTCATTGTATATTCAGGGTAAGGATAATTGATTATGTACTGTACAGAGTCACTGTTTATTCAGGCTGCGGGTCACTCACTCTGTAACTGTACAGAGTCACTGTTTATTCAAGCTGTGGTTCACTCAATGTGTAAGAGTACAGAGTCACTGTTTATTCAGAGTAAGGATCACTCACTGTGTAACTGTATAGGATCACTGTTTATTCAGGGTAAGCGTCACTCACTGTGTAACTGTACAGTATCACTGTTTATTCAGCCTAACAATCACTCACTGTTTAACTGTACAGAGTAATTTTTTATTCAGGGTAAGGGTCACTGCTGTGTAACTGTACAGACTCACTGTTTATTCAGCAGGGTTAGGGTCACTCACTGTGTAACTGTACAGAGTCACTGTTTATTCAGGGTAAGGATCACTCACTGTGTAACTGTACAGAGTCACTGTTTGTTCAGGGTAAGGATCACTCTCTGTGCAACTGTGCAGAGTCACTGTTTATTCAGGTTAATGGTCACTCACTTTGTAACTGTAGAGAGTCACTGTTTATTCAGGTTAAGTTTCACTCACTGTGTAACTGTACAGAGCACTGTTTATTCAGGGTAGTTGTCACACACTCTGTAACTGTACAGAGTCACTCATTATTCACAGGGTAAGGGTCACTCACAGTGTAATTGTACAGATTCACTGTTTATTCACAGGGTAAGGGTCACTCACTGTCTAACTGAACAGTGTCACTCTTTATTCACAGGGTAACTGTCACTCACTGTCTAACTATGCAGAGTTACTGTTTATTCGTGGTAACGGTCACTCACTGTGTAACTGTGCATAGTCACTGTTTATTCAGGGTAATGTTCACTGACTGTGAACTGTTCAGAGTCACTGTTTATTCAGGGTAAGGTTCTCTCCCTCTCTAACTGTACAGAGTCATTTTTTATTCCGCGTAGGTGTCACACACTCTGTAACTGTACAGATTCACTCTTTATTCACTTGGTAAGAGTCATTCATTGTGTAATTGTACAGAGTCACTGTTTATTCAGGGTAACGGTCACTCACTGTGTAACTGTACAGAGTCACTGTTTATTCAACAGGATAATGGTCAGTCACTGTTTAACTATCCAGTGTCACTGTTTATTCAGGGTAAGGATCACTCACTTTGTAACTGTACAGAGTCACTGTTTATTCAGGGTAAGGATCACTTACTGTGTAACTGTACAGAGTCATTGTTTATTCAGGGTAAGGGTCTCTGATTGTGAACTGTACAGCGTCAATGTTTCTTCAGGGTAAGGATCACTCTTTGTGTAACTGTACAGAGTCACTGTTTATTCAGGGTAAGGATCACTCACTGTCTAACTGTACAGAGTTACTGTTTATTCAGGGTAAGGATCACTCAAGGTGTAACTATACAGTCACTGTTTATTCAGGGTAAGGGTCTCTGATTGTGAACTATACAGAGGCAATGTTTATTTAGGGTAAGGATCACTCTTTGTGTAACTGTACAGACTCAGAGTTTGTTCGGGGTTGGGTTGTCTCCCTCTCTAACTGTACAGAGTCATTGTTTATTACGGGTAGTTGTCACACACTCTGTAAATGTGCAGATTCACTCTTTATTCACCGGATAAGAGTCATTCACTGTGTAATTTTACAGACTCAATGTTTATTCAGGGTAACGGTCACTCACTGTGTAACAGTACAAGAGTGACTCTTTATTCAGCAGGTTAAGCATCACTGATTGTGTCCCTGTACAGGGTCACTGTTTATTCAGGGTAAGTATCACTCACTGTGTAACTGTACAGAGTCACTGTTTATTCAGGATGCGGGTCACTCACTGTGTACCTGTACAGAGTCACTGTTTATTCAGGGTAAGTATCACTCTCTGTGTAACTGTACAGAGTCACTGTTTATTCAGCGTAATGATCACTCCCTGTGTAACTGTACAGCGTCACTGTCTGTTCAGGGTAAGGGTCACTCACTGTGTAACTGTACATAATCATAGGTTATACAGGATAAGGATAACTCTCCGTGTAACTGTACAGAGTCATTGTTTATTCAGGGCAAGGATAACTCACTAGTAACTATATAGGATTACTGTTTATTCAGGGTAAGGGTCCCTCACTGTGTAACTGTACAGAATCACTGTTTATTCAGCCTAATCATCACTCACTGTTTAACTGTACACCATCACTGTTTATTCAGGGTAAGGATCACTCACTGTGTAACTGTACAGAGACACTGTTTATTCAGCAGGGTAAGGGTTACTCTCTCTATAACTGTACAGAGTTACTCTTCATTCAGGGTAAGGATCACTCACTGTATGACTTTGCGGAGTCACTGTTTATTCAGGGTAAGTGTCACTCACTGTCTAACTGTACAGAGTCACTGTTTATTCACAGGGTAATGGTCACTCACTGTCTAACTGTACAGAGTTACTGTTTATTCATGGTAAAGTTCATTCATAGTTTAACTGTACAGTCACTGTTTATTCAGGGTAAGGATAACAGATTATGAACTGTACAGTGTCACTGGTTATTCAGGGTAAGGATTACGCACTGTGTAACTGTACAGAGTCACTGTTTATTCAGGTTAAGGGTCACTCACTGTGTAACTGTACAGAGGCACTGTTTATTCAGGGTAAGGATAACTGATTATGAACTGTACAGTGTCATTGGTTATTCAGGGTAAGGGTCACTCACTGTGTAATTGTACAAGAGTGACTCTTTATTCAGAATGTTAAGGATCACTGATTGTGTACCGGTACAGAGTCACTGTTTATTCAGGGTAAGGATCACTCTCTGCATATCTGTACAGTCAATGTTTATTCAGGGTCAGGGTTACTCACGGTGTAACTGCACAGAATCGCTGTTTATTCAGGGTAAGGATCACTCTCTGTGTAACTGTACAGTGTCACTGTTTATTCAGGGTAAGTGTCACTCACTGTGTCACTGTACAGAGTCACTGTTTATTCAGGCTGCGGGTCACTCACTCTGTAACTGTACAGAATCACTGTTTATTCAGGGTAAGAATCACTTACTGTCTAACTGTACAGAGTCACTCTTTGTTCGGTGGTAGTTTGTCTCCCCCTCTAACTGTACAGCGTCAGTGTTTATTACGGGTAGGTGGCACACACTGTAACTGTACAGATTCACTCTTTATTCACAGGGTAAGAGTCATTCACTGTGTAATTGTCCAGAGTCTCTGTTTATTCAGGGTAACGGTCACTCACTGTGTAACTGTACAAGAGTGATTCTTTATTCAGAAGGTTAAGGATCACTGATTGTGTACCTGTACAAAGTCACTGTTTATTCAGGGTAACGGTCACTCACTGTGTAACTGTACATGAGTGATTCTTTATTCAGAAGGTTAAGGATCACTGATTGTGTACCTGTACAGAGTCACTGTTTATTCAGGGTAACGGTCACTCTCTGCATAACTGTACAGAGTCACTGTTTATTCAGGGTAAGGATAATTGATTATGAACTGTACAGATTCACTGTTTATTCATGGTAAGGATCACTCACTGTGTAACTGTATAGGATCACTGTTTATTCAGGGTAAGCGTCACTCACTGTGTAACTGTACAGTATCACTGTTTATTCAGCCTAACAATCACTCACTGTTTAACTGTACAGAGTAATTTTTTATTCAGGGTAAGGGTCACTGCTGTGTAACTGTACAGACTCACTGTTTATTCAGCAGGGTTAGGGTCACTCACTGTGTAACTGTACAGAGTCACTGTTTATTCAGGGTAAGGATCACTCACTGTGTAACTGTACAGAGTCACTGTTTGTTCAGGGTAAGGATCACTCTCTGTGCAACTGTGCAGAGTCACTGTTTATTCAGGTTAATGGTCACTCACTTTGTAACTGTAGAGAGTCACTGTTTATTCAGGTTAAGTTTCACTCACTGTGTAACTGTACAGAGCACTGTTTATTCAGGGTAGTTGTCACACACTCTGTAACTGTACAGAGTCACTCATTATTCACAGGGTAAGGGTCACTCACTGTCTAACTGAACAGTGTCACTCTTTATTCACAGGGTAACTGTCACTCACTGTCTAACTATGCAGAGTTACTGTTTATTCGTGGTAACGGTCACTCACTGTGTAACTGTGCATAGTCACTGTTTATTCAGGGTAATGTTCACTGACTGTGAACTGTTCAGAGTCACTGTTTATTCAGGGTAAGGTTCATTCTCTGTGTAACTGTACAGAGTCCCTGTTTGTTCGGGGTTAGGTTCTCTCCCTCTCTAACTGTACAGAGTCATTTTTTATTCCGCGTAGGTGTCACACACTCTGTAACTGTACAGATTCACTCTTTATTCACAGGGTAAGAGTCATTCATTGTGTAATTGTACAGAGTCACTGTTTATTCAGGGTAACGGTCACTCACTGTGTAACTGTACAGAGTCACTGTTTATTCAACAGGATAATGGTCAGTCACTGTTTAACTATCCAGTGTCACTGTTTATTCAGGGTAAGGATCACTCACTTTGTAACTGTACAGTGTCACTGTTTATTGACGGTAAGGATCACTCACTGTGTAACTGTACAGAGTCACTGTTTATTCTGCAGGGTAAGGCTCAGTCACTGTGTAAATGTACAGAGTCACTGTTTATTCAGGGTCAGGGTCACTCACTGTGTAACTTTACAGAGTCACTGTTTATTCAGGGTAATTGTCACTGACTGTCTGTGTGAAGATTTGCAATGAATATTGTCTTGGTACCTTGTCACCTGTAGGATCCACTGCAGTCTGGAGGAGGGCTGGTGAAGCATCTGTTTAAATTGACTGGAATCTCTAACGTGACTAACTCTGATGTTCCGTTCACCATCCTTTCTCTCTTCCTCTCTCTCTCTCTCTCTCTCACTACCCCGCACCCCCTCCTGCTCTGTTTACATTCACAGCTGAGCTCTAATGTCCTTATCCTCCTGTGTACCAACATTGTTGGAGTGTGTACACATTATCCAGCTGAGGTGTCACAACGACAAGCATTCCGAGAAACCAGGGCGTGTATCCAAGCTCGTCTGCATTCCCAAAGAGAGAACCAGCAGCAGGTATGTTGGCCCTCGTTTCACTCCCAGAACTGTCCTCTCCCCACTTGCCTGGATGAGTGCGGCTCCCACAACACTCGAGAAGCTCGACACCGTCCAGGACAAAGCAGCCCCCCCGCTCGATGGGGCCCCCCATCCACAAACATTCACTCCCTCCACCACCACCACTGACGCACAGGGGCAGCAGTGTGTGTACCATCTACAAGATGCACTGCAGCAACTCGCCAAGGGCTCCTTCGACAGCACCGCCCAAACCCACCACCTCTACCGTCTAGAAGGACGAGGGCAGCAGACACACGGGGAACACCACCACCTGCAAGTTCCCCTCCCAGCCGCTCACCATCCCGACTTGGGAATATATCGGCTGTTCCTTCACTGTTGCTGGGACAAAATCCAGGAACTCCCTCTCTAACAGCGCCGTGGGTGTACCTACACCACACGGACAAAATCCTGGAACTCCCTCCCTAACAGCGCTGTGGGTGTACCTACACCACACAGACAAAATCCTGGAACTCCCTCCCTAACAGCACCGTGGGTGTACCTACACCACACGGGGACAAAATCCTGGAACTGCCTAACAGCGCCGTGGGTGTACCTACACCACACGGGACAAAATCCTGGAACTCCCTCCCTAACAGCGCCGTGGGTGTACCTACACCACACGGGGACAAAATCCTGGAACTTCCTTCTTAAAAGCACCGTGGGTGTACCTACACCACACGAACAAAATCCTGGAACTCCCTCCCTAACAGCGCCGTGGGTGTACCTACACCACACGGGACAAAATCCTGGAACTCCCTCCCTAACAGCGCCGTGGGTGTACCTACACCATACGGACGAAATCCTGGAACTCCCTCCCTAACAGCACCATGGGTGTACCTACACCACACGGGGACAAAATCCTGGAACTCCCTCCCTAACAGAGCCGTGGGTGTACCTACACCACACGGGGACAAAATCCTGGAACTCCCTCCCTAACAGCGCTGTGGGTGTACCTACAGCACACGGACAAAATCCTGGAGCTCCCTCCCTAACAGCACCATGGGTGTACCTACACCACACGGGACAAAATCCTGGAACTCCCTCCCTTACAGCACTCTGGGTGTACCTACACCACACGGGGACAAAATCCTGGAACTTCCTTCTTAAAAGCACCGTGGGTGTACCTACACCACACGAACAAAATCCTGGAACTCCCTCCCTAACAGCGCCGTGGGTGTACCTACACCACACAGGACAAATCCTGGAACTCCCTCCCTAACAGTGCCGTGGGTGTACCTACACCACATGGGACAAAATCCTGGAACTCCCTCCCTAACAGCACCGTGGGTGTACCTACACCACACGGACAAAATCCTGGAACTCCCTCCCTAACAGCGCCGTGGGTGTACTTACACCACACGGGACAAAATCCTGGAACTCCCTCCCTAACAGCACCGGTGGGTGTACCTACACCACAGAGACAAAATCCTGGAACTCCCTCCCTAACAGCACCATGGATGTACCTACACCACACGGGGACAAAATCCTGGAACTCTCTCCCTAACAGCACCGTGGGTGTACCTACACCATACGGACGAAATCCTGGAACTCCCTCCCTAACAGCACCATGGATGTACCTACACCACACAGGGACAAATCCTGGAACTCCCTCCCTAACAGAACCGTGGGTGTACCTACACCACAGAGACAAAATCCTGGAACTCCCTCCCTAACAGCACCGTGGGTGTACCTACACCACACGGGGACAAAATCCTGGAACTCCCTCCCTAACAGCGCCGTGGGTGTACCTACACCATACGGACAAAATCCTGGAACTCCCTCCCTAACAGCACCATGGATGTACCTACACCACACGGGGACAAAATCCTGGAACTCTCTCCCTAACAGCACCGTGGGTGTACCTACACCATACGGACGAAATCCTGGAACTCCCTCCCTAACAGCACCATGGATGTACCTACACCACACAGGGACAAATCCTGGAACTCCCTCCCTAACAGCACCGTGGGTGTACCTACACCACAGAGACAAAATCCTGGAACTCCCTCCCTAACAGCACCGTGGGTGTACCTACACCACATGGGGACAAAATCCTGGAACTCCCTCCCTAACAGCGCGTGGGTGTACCTACACCATACGGACGAAATCCTGGAACTCCCTCCCTAACAGCACCATGGATGTACCTACACCACATGGGGACAAAATCCTGGAACTCCCTCCCTAACAGCGCCGTGGGTGTACCTACACCATACGGACGAAATCCTGGAACTCCCCTTCCCTAACAGCACCATGGATGTACCTACACCACACGGGGACAAAATCCTGGAACTCCCTCCCTAACAGCGCCGTGGGTGTACCTACACCATACGGACAAAATCCTGGAACTCCCTCCCTAACAGCACCATGGATGTACCTACACCACACGGGGACAAAATCCTGGAACTCCCTTCCTAACAGCGCTGTGGGTGTACCTACACCACACGGGACAAAATCCTGGAACTCCCTCCCTAACAGCGCCGTGGGTGTACCTACACCACAGGGACAAAATCCTGGAACTCCTCCCTAACAGCGCTGTGGGTGTACCTACACCACACGGACAAAATCCTGGAACTCCCTCCCTAACAGCGCCGTGGGTGTACCTACACCACACGGACAAAATCCTGGAACTCCCTCCCTAACAGCGCTGTGGGTGTACCTACACCACACGGACAAAATCCTGGAACTCCCTCCCTAACAGCACCATGGGTGTACCTACACCACACGGGACAAAATCCTGGAACTCCCTAACAGCGCCGTGGGTGTACCTACACCACACAGTTCAAGGAGGCAGCTCACCCCCACCTTCTCAAGGGGCGATTAGGGTTGGACAGTGAATGTTGAGTTAGGTTGGGGCTGGGGTGTTGCACAGAAAGACAGGGAAATGGGGAGAGGAAGTCCCTGTCCTCCATGCGCTTTGCCTCCCACTCTGCGTCGCGGTGTGACCGGCGGGAGGCTTCCTCTCTAACGTGGGCCCCCTCTCCTCTCCAGGAGCGTCTCCTCCTTTCGGTGCTACCGCGTCACGTTGCCATGGAGATGAAGGCGGACATCAACGCCAAGAAGAAGACATGATGTTCCATAAGATCTACATCCAGAAGCATGACAACGTCAGGTGAGGAACACACCCTCGCATCTCTTGTCCTCTGGTTTGGAACGAGAGCCAGCTTTAAGCCAGTCGTACTTGCATTTGTGGTGTGAGGTACAAGGCACGCCTTTAGTTTTAATTTACACTTGATTTTATTTGTGTGTTAAGAATGGTGAAACCTGGGTTTGGTTTCATTTCGGAGTTTCTTTGTTTGAGAGGGAGCTGGGAAATCCCCAGGCCCTGTTGGCCTGCTTGGTCTTAATGAGACTTTACCCCTCTTCGGGTGAACGGGATAGGTTCGTCACTTAGGGAAGGTAAAGCAGGCAGAAAAAGTGGGAAAAGGCTGTGCTGTTACCTCGCACCAGGGAGAGACCCACGTGGAGAGATGGGGAGAGACAGAACTTTAGTCCAGTTGGTACATGTCTCCCACAGAGTGAAGGCAGCGAAGGTCCCAGGTCACTCGAGTTGAGGAGGATGGTAGACTACCAGGGAAATGGGTTTGAGGAACTGCTCCGGAGTTCAAGTCAGGGTGAATGTAGAGTGACCTTTGTAGATATCTGAAGGGAGATACCAGTTGCAGAAGGACCTCTAGTGAATATTCAGGAGTCTGCAGGGAGAGAATCCTCTGTGAGGCTGAGCCAGTCCTCGCCTGCGTGTAGAAATGGAGGTACCTCTTGACTGGAGTGTTGGGTCTGGAAGGGTATCGCTGGGGTAAAAGGGGACAGCTCGAGTTTGAAATCATTGATTCCTTGTTATCTGCGCTGAAATCTTTCCCATCGTTTTGTTGTCTAGTGTCATAGAGACATTGTTTCATGTTTAATCAAGGTTTTATATTTTTGTTAAAAAGTCAACTGCAGATTGCTGTGAAAATCTGTTTCAGCTTGTCCCCTTCTCAGCTCTAAAACAGAAACTCATCTCTCAAGCCAGGTTCCACTCTGGATCTGACTCGTCCAGTAATAACATCAGCTGGGATCAGACCAGAATCTGTATCTCTAACCCCTGTCTGTCTCTCTCTGTCCCCCTCTCTATGTCTCTCTCTCTACAACTCTGTCTGCCTGTCTCTCTCTCTCTGCCTCTCTCTCTCTTTATCTCTCTCTCTATCCCTCCCTCTCTCTCTTTCTATCCTTCCCTCTCTCTCTCTATCCCCCCCCCCGGCTCTCTATCCCTCCCTCCCTCTATCCATCCCTCCCTCTCTATTCCCTCTCTCTCTCTCTGTCCCTTCCTCTCTCTCTATCCCTCACTCTCTCTCTCTCTATCCCTCACTCTCTCTCTCTATCCCTCCCTCTCTCTCTATCCTTCCCTCTCTCTCTATCCCCCCAGCTCTCTATCCCACCCTCCCTCTATCCATCCCTCTCTCTCTATCCCTCTCTCTCTCTCTGTCCCTTCCTCTCTCTCTATCCCTCACTCTCTCTCTCTCTATCCTCACTCTCTCTCTCTATCCCTCCCTCTCTCTCTTTCTATCCTTCCCTCTCTCTCTATCCCCCCCCCGGCTCTCTATCCCTCCCTCCTCTATCCATCCCTCTCTCTCTATCCCTCTCTCTCTCTCTGTCCCTTCCTCTCTCTCTATCCCTCACTCTCTCTCTCTCTATCCCTCACTCTCTCTCTCTATCCCTCCCTCTCTCTCTTTCTATCCTTCCCTCTCTCTCTCTATCCCCCCCCGGCTCTCTATCCCTCCCTCCCTCTATCCATCCCTCTCTCTCTATCCCTCTCTCTCTCTCTGTCCCTTCCTCTCTCTCTATCCCTCACTCTCTCTCTCTCTATCCCCTCTCTCTCTCTCTGTCCCTTCCTCTCTCTCTATCCCTCACTCTCTCTCTCTCTATCCCTCACTCTCTCTCTCTATCCCTCCCTCTCTCTCTTTCTATCCTTCCCTCTCTCTCTCTATCCCCCCCCCCGGGTCTCTATCCCTCCCTCCCTCTATCCATCCCTCTCTCTCTATCCCTCTCTCTCTCTCTCTATCCCTCACTCTCTCTCTCTATCCCTCCCTCCCTCTCTCTCTATCCTTCCCTCTCTCTCTCTATCCCCCCCCCGGCTCTCTATCCCTCCCTCCCTCTATCCATCCCTCTCTCTCTATCCCTCTCAATCTCTCTGTCCTTCTCTCTCTCTCTGCCTGTCTTTCTCTCTCTATCTGTCTCTCTGTTTCTCCCTATCTCCCTTTTCTGCTCCCCATCTTTGACTCTATCTCTATCACCCATGTCATGAGGCCAGCATAGAACATATCCCAGAAATTTTTCCCCCCTTCCAGTATTTATCCAGCTCCACCCCCTCCCTTGTGAAAGTTCCTACTGAATCTGCTTCCACCGCCCTTTCAGGCAGCGCCTTCCAAATCACAACAACTCGCTGTGTTTATAAACAATAATTCTCCTCATCTCTCCCCCTCACCCCCCACCCTCTGGTTCTGTTACCGATTCTCTTCAATCTGTGTCCCCTCTGGTTACCGACCCTCCCCCCACTGGAAACAGTCTCTCCCTCTCTACTCTACCCCAAACCCCCTCCCTTCATGAATCTGAATGTCTCGATTCAATCTCCCCCCCTCCCCCCTCCCTTAACCTTCTCTGCTCTAAGGAGAACAATCCCAGCTTCTCCAGTCCCTCCACGTGAACTGAAGTCCCCTCATCCTCCTCCCCACCCCCCCAACCTCCCTTAACCTTCTCTGCTCTAAGGAGAACAATCCCAGCTTCTCCAGTCCCTCCACGTGAACTGAAGTCCCCTCATCCTCCCTCCCCACCCCCCAACCTCCCTTAACCTTCTCTGCTCTAAGGAGAACAATCCCAGCTTCTCCAGTCCCTCCACGTGAACTGAAGTCCCCTCATCCGCCCTCCCCACCCCCCCAACCTCCCTTAACCTTCTCTGCTCTAAGGAGAACAATCCCAGCTTCTCCAGTCCCCTCCACGTGAACTGAAGTCCCCTCATCCCCTCCCCACCCCCCAACCTCCCTTAACCTTCTCTGCTCTAAGGAGAACAATCCCAGCTTCTCCAGTCCCTCCACGTGAACTGAAGTCCCCTCATCCTCCCTCCCCACCCCCCAACCTCCCTTAACCTTCTCTGCTCTAAGGAGAACAATCCCAGCTTCTCCAGTCCCTCCAACGTGAACTGAAGTCCCCTCATCCTCCCTCCCCACCCCCCAACCTCCCTTAACCTTCTCTGCTCTAAGGAGAACAATCCCAGCTTCTCCAGTCCCTCCACGTGAACTGAAGTCCCCTCATCCCCTCCCCACCCCCCAACCTCCCTTAACCTTCTCTGCTCTAAGGAGAACAATCCCAGCTTCTCCAGTCCCTCCACGTGAACTGAAGTCCCCTCATCCTCCTCCCCACCCCTGGTTCTGGTAAATCTCCCACCCCACCCCCAGACCTTCCTAGAGTGAGGGGCCCGGGATTGGGGACAGGGGGTACTCCAGCTGGGGGCTGTGGGGAGTGGGGGGGGGGTTGCGAACGCACGTTTTAATGAAAGGTTTTGACCTGGATGTGTTCTGCCTTCCTCCTTCCGTAGCATCCTGTTTGCTGACATTGAGGGATTCACTGGCCTGGCTTCACAGTGTACAGCCCAAGAGTTGGTGATGACTCTGAACGAACTCTTCGCTCGTTTCGATAAACTCGCAGCTGTAAGTATAGGCCCGTGTGGCAGCTGCTGACCCTCCTCTCGGGGAGGCAGGGGTGTAGTGGTCTAAGCAAACTCTGACGGTGACCACGAAACCCTTGTCGATTGTGGTAAAAACCCGTCCGGGTCACTAACGCCCCCTTGAGGGGAGGGAAATCTGCCCTCCTTACCCCGGTCTGGCCCTGCACGTGACTCCCGACCCACACACCAATGTGGTTGAGCCTTCACTGCCCCTCTGAACAAGGGGCAATTGGGGATGGGTAATAAATGCTGGCCGAGTCAGCGACACCCACATCCCGTTAACCAGTAGTAGAAGAAAATTCCCTGGGGGGGGGGCCTCTGTTCATCCCTTGGATCTGGCTGGAATTTTTACACTCTGCCCCCACCTCCCCCCACCACCGAGTCCCGGATTCTCCCTAACCGGGGGGTGGGGGGGCGGGGAGGGGGGTGGTGGGGTATAGTCACTGTCTGGGCAGCTTGGAGGGAGCACAGTACATGCTTCTCAGAGCGACACCGGGACTCCAAGGAGTGAGTGAACACAGACTGGCTGGTCCGATGGTAGTGGGTTATCATTGATTCTATGGCTCTTTAGGTCTGGAGGGTTATGGACTGGGTGCGGGTCAATGGGACTAGCGGAATAATATTTTGGCACAGACTAGAAGGGCCGAATGGCCTTTTTTTTCTGTGCTGTAGTGTCCTATGGTTCTAAACTAGAAACATTCACAGCAAAGGAGGAGGCCATTCAGCCCATCGAGACCGTGCCGGCTCTCCGTAGACCGATCCAGTCAGTCCCACCCGTTCCCCCAACCCCCCTCCCGCTCTATCCCCCTGCGAGTTTATTCCCCCCCCTCGAGCGTCCGATTCCCTTTCGGAATCGTTCGCCGTCTCCGCTTCCACCGCCTCGTGGTGGGCAGCCAGTTCCAGGTCGTCACCGCTCGCTGCGGGGGATAAGGTTCCTCCTCACACCATCCCCCCTCGCCCCCTCCCACCCCCCACCCCCGCCCCCCCCCACCCCCCACCACCCCCAATGTCCAGAACCTCAAACCTGTATCCCCAAATAGGGTGCCTCCCTGGAATTTAGAAGGGTAAAGGGGTGATTAAATCAAAGTTTACGAGATATTAAGGGGAACAGAGAGGGGTCGATAGAGAGATAGAGAGATAGAGAGATGGGTCGATAGAGAGAGACTCTTCCCCTCCCCGCCACGTTAGGGAGAGTCTAGGACCTGGTGTGGAGGGGAGGGGGGGTGCAGAGTGTAAAAATTCCAGCCCAGACCTTTCAGGGCTGAAATGAGGAAACACTCGGACACACAAAGGGTGGGAGAAGTTTGGAACTCTCTCCCGCAAACGGCAATCCATGCCGGATTCGATTTATTTTAAACCTGGGATCGAGACACAGGCTCGAGGAGGAGGGGCTGAATGGCCTCCTCCTGTTCCTGTGTAACAGGCTCGAGGAGAAGGGGCTGGATGGCCTCCTCCTGTTCCTGTGTAACAGGCCCAAGGAGGAGGGGCTGAATGGCCTCCTCCTGTTCCTGTGTAACAGGCTCGAGGAGGGAGGAGGGGCTGAATGACCTCGTCCTGTTCCTGTGTAACAGGCTCGAGGAGGAGGGGATGAATGGCCTCCTCCTGTTCCTGTGTAACAGGCTCGTGGAGGAGGAGGGGCTGAATGGCCTCCTCCTGTTCCTGTGTAACAGGCTCGTGGAGGAGAAGGGGCTGAATGGCCTCCTCCTGTTCCTGTGTAACAGGCTCGAGGAGGGAGGAGGGGCTGAATGGCCTCGTCCTGTTCCTGTGTAACAGGTTCGTGGAGGAGGAGGGGCTGAATGGCCTCCTCCTGTTCCTGTGTAACAGGCTCGAGGAGGAGGAGGGGGCTGAATGGCCTCCTCCTGTTCCTGTGTAACCAGGCTCGAGGAGGGGGTGGGGTATATGTACACAAACATATGAAGGTGGCAGGAAAAGTTGCTGAGGTGGTTGAGAAAGTGTATGGGACACTGGGCTTTGTAAATAAGGGTACTGAATACAAAAGCAAGGAAGTGATGTTAAACCCTTTTATAAAACACTGGTTAGGTCCCAACTGGAGTACCCCTGTCCCCAATCCTAGGAAGGATGTCGAGGGTCTCGGAGACGGTGCGGAGGGAGAGTGACCAGAACGGGACCAGAGGGAGGAGGATGAGGGGACTTCAGTTCACGTGGAGGGACTGGAGAAGCTGGGATTGTTCTCCTTAGAGCAGAGAAGGTTAAGGGAGGTTGGGGGGGGGGGGAGGGAGGATGAGGGGACTTCAGTTCACGTGGAGGGACTGGAGAAGCTGGGATTGTTCTCCTTAGAGCAGAGAAGGTTAAGGGAGGTTGGGGGAGATTGAATCGAGGCGTTCAAAATCACGAAGGGAGGGGGTTTGGGGTAGAGTAGAGAGGGAGAGACTGTTTCCAGTGGTGGGAGGGTGGGTAACCAGAGGGGGACACAGATTGAAGAGAATCGGTAACAGAACCAGAGGGTGAGGGTGGGTGGGGGGGGAGATGAGGAGAATTATTGTTTATAAACACAGCGAGTTGTTGTGATCTGGAAGGCGCTGCCTGAAAGGGCGGTGGAAGCAGATTCAATAGCAACTTTCCAAAGGGTTGGGGGGGGAATCCGATAAATACTGGAAGGGGAATTATCTGCAGGGAGATGGGGGCGGAGTGTGGGGGAAGAGCCGGGAGGGAGGATGAGTGAGGATCTAATTGGATAGACCTTTCAAAGAGCCAGCACAGGGACGATGGGCTGAATGGCCTCCTCCTGTTCCTTGGGGCACGTTTTGCTAATGCAGGTTTTCGTCCCTGATTCCTGTGTCTCTTTGTTCCCTCTCAAAGGAAAACTTCTGTTTAAGGATCAAGATTCTGGGAGACTGCTACTACTGTGTATCAGGATTACCGGAGGCCAGGCCAGATCACGCACACTGCTGTGTCGAGATGGGGGTTGACATGATCGAAGCAATATCGTAAGTAGTGGTACGACTGACATCGAGAGCATCCCAGACCCAAGGGCGTCCCCATAATGTTGCCTCGTGCATATGTGTTCAGGCCACTGATAGTCACCTTGGAAATATTATCCAAATTCCTTTCAGCACTGACCCTCCCACAGTGCGGCGCTCCCTCAGCGCTGACCCTCCGACAGTGCGGCACTCCCCCTCAGCACTGACCCTCCCACAGTCCAGTGCTCCCTCAGCGCCTGACCATCCGACAGTGCGGCTCTCCCTCAGCGCCTGACCCTCCCACAGTGCGGCTCTCCGTCAGCGCTGACCCTCCGACAGTGCGGCTCTCCCTCAGCACTGACCCTCCGACAGTGCGGCACTCCCTCAGCACTGACCCTCCCACACTGCGGCGCTCCCCTCAGCACTGACCCTCCCACAGTGCAGCACTCCCTCAGCCACTGACCCTCCCACACTGCGGCGCTCCCTCAGCACTGACCCTCCCACAGTGCAGCACTCCCTCAGCACTGACCCTCCCACAGTCCGGGTGCTCCCTCAGCGCCTGACCATCCGACAGTGTGGCTCTCCCTCAGCGCCTGACCCTCCGACAGTGCGGCTCTCCGTCAGCGCTGACCCTCCGACAGTGCGGCTCTCCCTCAGCACTGACCCTCCGACAGTGCGGCACTCCCTCAGCACTGACCATCCCACACTGCGGTGCTCCCTCAGCGCTGACCCTCCGACAGTGCGGCGCTCCCTCAGCACTGACCCTCCAACAGTGCGGCTCTCCCTCAGCACTGACCTCCGACAGTGCGGCTCTCCCTCAGCGCTGACCCTCCGACAGTGCGGCGCTCCCATCAGCGCTGACCCTCCAACAGTGCGGCGCTCCCTCAGCGCTGACCCTCCGACAGTGCGGCACTCCCTCAGCACTGACCCTCCCACAGTGCGGCGCTCCCTCAGCGCTGACCCTTCAACAGTGCGGCTCTCCCTCAGTCCAGGAGTGACGGCCTGGATTATGAGGATCCCTGGCCCTGCAAACAGGTTTTTTTTGCTCGCGGAGTTGGGATGAGCGGGGTCAGTGAGACTGTTATGACTGTGTATTATGAAGGATGAAAGAACTTGGATGAAATCATGGACATGACCTTCCAGTTCTGTGAACGATAAGTAATTGTTCGCACACACACACAAATGATCCAGCAAAGTTCAGCTCGATGGCTTTCCCACAGTACTGCAGGAAGACCTCACTCCCTCTGGGTTCCCCCCAAAGGTTAATGGAACTAGGCCCAGTCACTAACGGAGTGGGAGAGAGAGAGAGTGAGCGAGACTTGAGAAAGTGAGGGAAACAGCGAGGCTGGTTCGACATTGACGGATAGAGAGGGAGGGAGAGAGGGGTAAGGAGGGAGGGAGAGAGGGGTAAGGAGGGAGGGAGAGAGGAGGAAGGAGGGAAGGAGAGAGGGAGGAGGAGGGAAGGAGAGAGGGAGGAGGAGGGAGGCAGATTAAGAGAGACTGGGAGAGATGGAGGGGGAGGCGGAGGGAGAGAAACAGAGTGAAGAGAGATTAAGTGGGAGAAGTAGATGGAGAGACTGAAAGAGAGAGGGAGGTTGTGAAGCGTAGAGAGGGAGAGACCAGGATGGAAAGAGAGAGAGAGAGAGAGAGAGGGAGAGAGGGAATGTGACAGGGAGAAGGAGGAGTGGAAAGAGACACTGAGACAGTGAGAGAGGAAGAGAGGGGCAAGGTATACAGACAGAGAGAGAACCGGGCTGTCAGGCATTGACAGGGAGCGAGGAACAGACTGCGAGAGACAAAAGGAGAGGGAGAGAGGAATGGAGTGATAGAGAGCAAGGGATGGAGAGAGAGACGGACAGATTGAGTAGGCAAGTGAGGCTGAGAGAGAGAGAGAGAGAGAGAGGGAAAGATGCAGAGGCAGGAGGAGACGGGGCAGAGTGAGGAAGGAGGTGGAGGGAGGGGGGTTGGCAGAGTGAGGCGGGAGGCAGGGAAGCAGAGAGAGGGAGGGGGAGGCAGAGATAGAGGGGGGAAGTGGAGAGAGAGGGGGGGAAGTGGAGAGAGAGGGAAGTGGAGAGAGAGGGGGGAAGTGGAGAGAGAGGGAAGTGGAGAGAGAGGGGGGAAGTGGAGAGAGAGGAGGGAGGCAGAGAGAGAGGGGGGGACGCAGAGAGAGAGGGGGGGAAGTGGAGAGAGAGGGGGGAAGCGGAGAGAGAGGTTGGGAGGTGGACAGAGAGAGGGGCGATGCAGAGAGAGAGGGGGAAGCGGAGAGAGAGGGGGAAGCGGAGAGAGAGGGGGAAGCAGAGAGAGAGGGGGAAGCGGAGAGAGAGAGGGGGAAGCGGAGAGAGAGGGGGAAGCGGAGAGAGAGGGGGGAAGCGGAGAGAGAGGAGGGAAGCGGAGAGAGAGAGGGGGAAGCGGAGAGAGAGGGGGAAGCAGAGAGAGAGGGGGGAACCGGAGAGAGAGAGGGGGAAGCGGAGAGAGAGAGGGGGAAGCGGAGAGAGAGAGGGGGGAACCGGAGAGAGAGAGGGGGGAAGCGGAGAGAGAGGTTGGGAAGTGGAGAGAGAGGGGGAAGCGGAGAGAGAGGGGGAAGCAGAGAGAGAGGTTGGGAAGTGGAGAGAGGGGGGGAAGCGGAGAGAGAGGTTGGGAAGTGGAGAGAGAGGGGGAAGCGGAGAGAGAGGTTGGGAAGTGGAGAGAGAGGGGGAAGCGGAGAGAGAGGGGGGAAGCGGAGAGAGAGGTTGGGAAGTGGAGAGAGAGGGGGAAGCGGAGAGAGAGGTTGGGAAGTGGAGAGAGAGGGGGAAGCGGAGAGAGAGGGGGGAAGCGGAGAGAGAGGGGGAAGCGGAGAGAGAGAGGGGGAAGCGGAGAGAGAGGGGGAAGCAGAGAGAGAGGTTGGGAAGTGGAGAGAGGGGGGAAGCGGAGAGAGAGGGGGGAAGCGGAGAGAGAGGTTGGGAGGTGGACAGAGAG
>JANJGN010001927.1:0-98432 GCA_026770705.1 Isurus oxyrinchus
ACCCCCACCCCACCCCCACACCACCCCCAACACACCCCCAACACACCCCAACCCCAACACACCCCCAACACACCCCCACCCCACCCCAACACACCCCCAACACACCCCCAACACACCCCCAACACACCCCCAACCCCAACCACACCCCCAACACACCCCCAACACACCCCCAACACAACCCAACCCCACCCCCAACACACCCCCAACACACCACCAACCCCACGCCGAACACACCCCCAACACACCCCAACCCCACCCCCAAAACACCCCCAACCCCAACACACCCCCAACTCACCCCCAACACAACCCAACCCCAACACACCCCAACCCCAACACACCCCCAACACACCCCCACCCCACCCCAACACACCCCCAACACACCCCAACCCCACCCCCAACACACCCCAACCCCACCCCCAACACACCCCCACCCCACCCCCAACACACCCCCAACACACCCCCAACACACCCCACCCCCAACACACCCCCAACCCCAACCTCAACACACCCCCAACAGACCCCACCCCAACACACCCCAACACAACACACCCCCACCCCACCCCCAACACACCCCAACCCCAACACACCCCAACCCCAACACACCCCCAACACACCACCAACCCCATCCCCAACACACCCCCAACACACCCCCAACACACCCCCAACACACCGCCACCCCACCCCCAACACACCGCCAACACACCCCCCAACAGACCCCCAACACACCCCAACCCCACCCCCAACACACCCCCAACCCCAACACACCCCCAACACACCCCCAACACACCCCAACCCCCACCCCCAACACACCCCCAACCCCAACACACCCCCAACACACCCCAACCTCACCCCCAACACACCGCCTACACACCCCCAACAGACCCCACCCCAACACACCCCAACCCCAACACACCCCCAACACACCCCCAACACACCCCCAACACACCCCAACCCCAACACACCCCCAACACACCCCAACCCCACCCCCAACACACTCCCAACCCCACCCCCAACACACCCGCAACACACCCCAACCCAACACACCCCCAACACACCCCCACCCCACCCCAACACACCCCAACCCCAACACACCCCCAACACACCCCAACACACCCCAACCCCATCCCCAACACACCCCCAACCCCAACACACCCCCAACACACCCCCAACACACCCCCAACACACCCCAACCCCACCCCCAACACACCCCCAACCCTACCCCCAACACACCCCCAACACACCCCAACCCCACCCCAACACACCCCAACCCAACACACCCCCAACACACCCCCACCCCACCCCAACACACCCCCAACCCCAACACACCCCCAACACACCCCCACCCAACCCCAATACACCCCCAACCCCAACACACCCCCAACACTCCCCCAACACACCCCCAACCCCACCCCAACACACCCCAACCCAACACACCCCCAACACACCCCCACCCCACTCCAACACACCCCCAACACACCCCCAACCCCACCCCCAACACACCCCCAACAGACTCCACCCCAACACACCCCAACCCAACACACCCCCAACACACCCCCCACCCCACACCCAACACACCCCAACCCCAACACACCCCAACCCAACACACCCCCAACACACACCCAACACAGCCCCAACACACCCCCACCCCACCCCCAACACACCCCAACCCCAACCCCAACATATCGCCACCCCACCCCCACACACCCCAACCCCACCCCCACATACCGCCACCTCACCCCCACACACCGCCACCCCACCCCCAACACACTGCCAACACACCCCCAACGGACCCCATCCCAACACACCCCAACCCCAACACACCCCCACCCCACCCCAACACACCGGAACCCCAACACACCCCCACCCCACCCCACCCCCAACACACCCCCAACACACCCCAACCCCACCCCCAACACACCCCCATACACCCCAACCCCACCCCCACGCACCGCCACCCCCACCCCCAACACACCGCCAACACACCCCCAACAAACCCCACCCCAACACACCCCAACCCCAACACACCCCCCATCCCACCCCAACACACCCCCACCCCACCCCACCCCCAACACACCCCCAACACACCCCCACCCCACCCCCAACACACTACAACCCCACCCCCAAACACACCCCCAACACACCCCCAACACACCCCAACCCCAACACACCCCTCAACACACCCCCACCACACCCCCAACACACCCCCAACACACCCCAACACACCCGCAACACACCCCCCACCCCACCCCACCCCCAACACACCCCCAACAGACCCACCCCCAACACACCCAAACCCCAACACACCCCCACCCCACCCCCAACACACCCCCAACACACCCCAACCCCACCCCCAACACACCCCCACCAGACCCCCAACACACCCCCAACACACCCCCAACACACCACAACCCCACCCCCAACACACCCCCAACACACCCCCCAACACACCCCCAACAGACCCCACCCCCAACACACCCCAACACACCCCCACCCCCCCAACACACCCCACCCCCAACACCACCACAACCCCACCCCCCAACACACCCCCAACACACCCCCAACACACCACAACCCCACCCCCAACACACCCCCAACACACCCCCAACACACCCCCAACAGACCCCACCCCCAACACACCCCCAACACACCCCACCCCCAACACACCCCCAACACACCACACCCCCAACACACCCCCACCACACCCCCAACACACCCCCAACACACCCCCAACACACCACAACCCCACCCCCAACACACCCCCAACACACCCCCAACACACCACAAACCCCACCCCCAACACACCACCAACACACCCCAACCTCACCCTCAACACACCCCCAACACACCCCCAACACACCCCTAACACACCCCAACCCCAACACACCCCCCAACACACCCCTAACACACCCCCAACACACCCCAACCCCACCCCCAACACACCCCTAACACACCCCAACCCCAACACACCCCCAACACACCCCTAACACACCCCCAACACACCCCCAACAGACCCCACCCCCAACACACCCCCAATACACCCCACCCTCAACACACCCCCAACACACCCCCACCCCCCCAACACACCCCCAACACACCCCCACCCCCACCCCCCAACACACCCCCAACACACCCCCAACAAACCCCCAACACACCCCCAACACACCCCCAACACACCGCCACCCCCCACCCCCAACACACCCCCCAACACCCCCCAACACACCCCACCCCCAACACACCCCCAACACCCCCAACACACCCCCAACACCCCCAACACACCCTCAACACACCCCCCAACACACCCCAACCCCAACACACCCCCAACACACCCCAACCTCACCCCCAACACACCCCCAACCCCAACACACCCCCCAACACACCCCCAACACACCCCAACCCCACCCCCAACACACCCCCAACCCCACCCCCAACACACCCCCAACACACCCCCAACCCCACCCCCAACACACCCCCAACACACCCCAACCCCCAACCCCAACACACCCCCAACACACCCCCACCCCACCCCAACACACCCCCAACACACCCCCAACCCCAACCCCAACACACCCCAACAGACCCCAACCCCACCCCCCAACAGACCCCACCCCAACACACCCCAACCCCAACACCCCCCAACACACCCCAAACACACCCCCAACACACCCCCAACACACCCCAACACCACCCCCAACACACCCCAACACCACCCCCAACACACCGCCACCCCACCCCCCACACACCGCCACCCCACCCCCAACAAACCCAAACCCCCAACACACCCCCCAACACATCCCAACACACCCCAACCCCAACACACCCCCCAACACACCCCAACACACCCCCAACACACCCCCAACACACCCCACCCCAAAACACCCCCACCCCTAACACACCCCAACCCCACCCCAACACACCCCACCCCAACACACCCCACACCAAACACACCCCACCCCCAACACACCCCAACCCCACCCCCAACACACCCCACCCCAACACACCCCACCCCAACAACACACCCCACTCCCAACACACCCCAACCCCACCCCCAACACACACCCCACCCCAACACACCCCGAACACATCCCCAACACACCCCACCCCCAGCACCCCCCCATCCCCACCCCCAACACACTCCCATCTAACCCCACTCCAACACACCCCACCCCCAACACACCCCACCCACAACACATCCCCAACACACCCCAACACACCCCAACACCAACACACCCCAACCCCACCCCCAACACACCCCACCCCCCAGCACCCCCCATTCCCACCCCCAACACACTCCCATCACACCCCACCCCAACACATCCCACCCCCAACACACCCCACCCCCAACACACCCCAACCCCACCCCCAACATATCCCACCCCCAGCACCCCCCATCCCCACCCCCAACACACTCCCATCACACCCCACCCCCAACACATCCCACCCCCAACGCACCCCACCCCCCAACACACCCCAACCCCACCCCCAACATATCCCACCCCCAGCACCCCCCATCCCCACCCCACACACTCCCATCACACCCCACCCCAACACACCCCACCCCCAACACACCCCACCCACAACACATCCCCAACACACCCCCAACACACCCCAACACCAACACACACCAACACACCCCAACCCCACCCCCAACACACCCCACCCACAACACATCCCCAACACACCCCCAACACACCCCAACACCAACACACACCAACACACCCCAACCCCACCCCCAACACACCCCACCCCCAACACACCCCACCCCAACCCCACCCCAACACACCCCCACCCCCCAACACACCCCCAACACACCCCCAACACACCCCAACACACCCCACCCCCAGCACCCCCCCATCCCCACTGCCAATACACCCCCAACACAGCCCAACCCCAACACACCCCAACCCGAACCCAACACACCCCCAACACACCCCCAACACACACCCAACACACCCAACCCCACTCCCAACACACCCCAACCCCAGCATACCCCACCCCCAACACCCTCAACACACCCCACCCCAAACACCCCCAACACACCCCAACCCCACTCCCAATACACCCCAACCCCAATACACCACACCCCCAAAACCCCAACACACCCCACCCCCAACACACCCCCAACCCCAACACATCCCAACCCCAACACACCCCCACCCCCAACACACCCCACCCCCAACACACCCCACCCCCAACACACCCCAACCCCAACACATCCCAACCCCAACACACCCCACCCCCCAAAACCCCCAACACACCCCAACCCCAACACACCCCACCCCCAACACACCCCAACTCCAATACACCCCAACCCCAATACACCCCACCCCCCAAAACCCCCAACACACCCCACCCCCAACACACCCAACCCCAACACACCCCCCAACACACCCCAACCCCATCCCCAACACACCCCCAACACCCCCAACCCCACCCCCAACACACCCCAACCCCAACACACCCCAACCCCACCCCCCAACACACCCCCAACCCCAACACACCCCAACCCCACCCCCCAACACCCCCCAACACACCCCAATCCCAACATACCCCAAAACACCCCAACCCCAGCACACCCCAACTCCACGCCCAACACAGCCCCAACACACCCCAATCCCAACACACCCCCAACCCCAACACACCCCAACCCCACCCCCAACACACCCCAACCCCAACACACCCCAACCCCACCCCCAACACATCCCCAACACACCCCACCCACAACACACCCCAACCCCACCCCCAACACACCCCAATCCCAACATACCCCAAAACATCCCAACCCCAGCACACCCCAACTCCACGCCCGACACACCCCCCAACACACCCCAATCCCAACATACCCCAAAACATCCCAACCCCAGCACACCCCAACTCCACGCCCGACACACCCCCAACACACCCCAATCCCAACACACCCCACCCTCAACACCCCCCAACTCAACACACCCCCAACACACCCCACTCCCAACACCCCCAACACACTCCAATCCAACACCCCCAACCCCACCCCAACACATCGCCAACACACCCCAACCCCAATCCCAACACACCCCAACCCCACCCCCAACACACCCCACCTCCAACACACCCCCAACACACCCCACCTCCAACACACCCCCAACACACCCCACCCCCAACACACCCCAACCCCACCCCCAACACACCCCAACCCCACCCCCAACACACCCCAACCCCACCCCCAACACACCCCACCTCCAACACACCCCCAACACACCCCACCCCCAACACACCCCCAACACACCCCCAACACACCTCCAACACACCCCCAACACACCCCACCCCAACACACCCCCAACACACCCCCAACACACCCCAACACACCCCAACCCCACCCCCAACACACTCCACCCCCAGCACCCCCCATCCCCACTGCCAACACACCCCCAACACAACCCCAACCCCAACACAATCCAACCCCACTCCCAACACACCCCAACCCCAACATACCCCACCCCCAACACCCCCAACACACCCCAACCCCAACCCCAATCCCAATACACCCCAACCCCAACACACCCCACCCCCAAAACCCCAACACACCCCACCCCAGCACACCCCAAACCTAATACACCCCAACCCCAACACATTCCACCCCCAACACACCCCACCCCCAACACACCCCAACCCCAACACACCCCACCCCCAACACACCCCAACCCCAACCCCAATCCCAATACACCCCAACCCCAACACACCCCACCCCCAAAACCCCAACACGCCCCACCCCCAACACACCTCAACACACCCCCAACACACCCCAAACCCAACACACCCCAACCCCAACACACTCCAACCCCAACACACCCCACGCCCAACACACCCACAACCCCAACACACACCCAACACCAACCCCAACACACCCCACCCCCAAAACCCCAACACACCCCACCCCAGCACACCCCAAACCTAATACACCCCAACCCCAACACATTCCACCCCCAACACACCCCACCCCCAACACGCCCCACCCCCAACACACCCCAAACCCAACACACCCCAACCCCAACACGCCCCACCCCCAACACACCTCAACACACCCCCAACACACCCCAAACCCAACACACCCCAACCCCAACACACTCCAACCCCAACACACCCCACGCCCAACACACCCACAACCCCAACACACACCCAACACCAACCCCAACACACCCCACCCCCAAAACCCCAACACACCCCACCCCCAACACACTCCAACACCACACCCAACACACCCCCAACACACCCCAACCCCAACACACCCCAATCCCAACACACCCCAACCCCACCCCCAACACACCCCCAACACACCCCACCCCCAACACACCCCAACCCCACCCCCAACACACCCCCAACACACCCCACCCCCAACACACCCCAACCCCACCCTCAACACACCCCCAACACACCCCACCCCCAACACACCCCAACCCCACCCTCAACACACCCCACCCCAGCACACCCCAACCCCAACACACTCCAACCCCACCCCCAACACACCCCACCCCCAACACACCCCACCCCAGCACACCCCAACCCCAACACACTCCAACCCCACCCCCAACACACCCCACCCCCAACACACCCCACCCCCAACACACCCCAACCCCACCCTCAACACACCCCACCCCCAACACACCCCAACCCCAACACACCCCACCCCCAACACACCCCAACCCCAACACACCCCAACCCCACCCTCAACACACCCCACCCCCAACACACCCCAACCCCAACACACCCCACCCCCAACACACCCCACCCCCAACACACCCCAACCCCAACACATCCCACCCCCAACACACCCCAACCCCAACCCCAACACCCCCAACACACTCCAACCCCAACACACCCCAACCCCAACACACCCCAACCCCACCCTCAACACACCCCACCCCAGCACACCCCAACCCCAACACACTCCAACCCCACCCCCAACACACCCCACCCCCAACACACCTCACCCCCAACACACCCCACCCCCAACACACCCCAACCCCACCCTCAACACACCCCACCCCCAACACACCCCAACCCCAACACACCCCACCCCCAACACACCCCAACCCCAACACACCCCACCCCCAACACACCCCAACCCCAACCCCAACACCCCCAACACACTCCAACCCCAACACACCCCAACCCCAACACACCCCAACCCCAACACACCCCAACCCCACCCCCAACACCCCCAACACATCCCACCCCCAACACACCCCAATCCCAACACACCCCAACCCCACCCCCAACACACCCCAACACACCCCACCCCCAACACACCCCAACACACCCCCAACACACCCCACCCCAACACACCCCCAACACACCCCAACCCCACCCCCAACACACCCCAACACACCCCACCCCCAACACACCCCAACACACCCCCAACACATCCCACCCCCAACACACCCCCAACACACCCCAACCCCACCCCCAACACACCCCAACACACCCCACCCCCAACACACCCCAACACACCCCCAACACACCCCACCCCAACACACCCCCAACACACCCCCAACACACCCCAACACACCCCCAACACACCCCAACACACCCCACCCCCAACACACCCCACCCCCAACACACCCCACCCCACCCCAACACACCCCCAACACACCCCCAACACACCCCACCCCAACACACCCCCAACACACCCCCAACACACCCCACCCCAACACACCCCCAACACACCCCAACACACCCCACCCCCAACACACCCCACCCCAACACACCCCCAACACACCCCCAACACACCCCAACACACCCCACCCCCAACACACCCCACCCCCAACACACCCCAACACACCCTACCCCCAACCCAACACACCCCCAACCCAGCACACCCCAAACCTAATACACCCCAACCCCAACACATTCCACCCCCAACACACCCCACCCCCAACACACCCCACCCCCAACACACCCCACCTCCAACACACCCCACCCCCAACACGCCCCACCCCCAACACGCCCCCAACCCAACACACCCCAACCCCACCCCCAACACACCCCAACCCAGCACACCCCAAACCTAATACACCCCAACCCCAACACATTCCACCCCCAACACACCCCACCCTCTTGCCCCCCTCGGGAATGTAAGTCGAGCGAGCAGCCTCCTGGATAGTGAGGGCCCATCCACACCCCGGCACTGGGGCTGGTTCCCTGGTGACCTTCCCAGACCCGGTCAGGTTATTGAAGTATTTCTGGGTGGTGTGGCACCTCTGGTGATGGATTCAGGAATCAGCCCCCAGAGCCAACCTCGGTGCTCCCGCGGCACCAATCTCCTCATCGCCTGGGACCGAGAACATTTACCAGCTCTCCCTCTGCTCCTCTCACGTTCCTCCCTCCCTCCCACTCCCACTTCCTCACCCCCTCACCCCTCACCCCATCGAATAACCAGGCAGGGGGGGTGTTGCCAAGGTTCGAACCCTGTACCACACGATCACCAGGCGGGCGCTTGAACCCACGAAGCAGCGGCCATGACCTTCAACAAATGGAGGAATCACTCATCTCCCCCCCCCACCACCCCACCCCCCCCCTCCGATTGCGAACCTCTCCGTCAGCCCAAACGCCCGGGAGAGTGTCCGTGGACTATTCAACTGCGTGGGGCGTCGCACATCCAATCCTGAGCAGAACGGGAGGGGAGGGTGAGGCTGATTTACTGCCCCCCCCCCCCCCACCCCCTTACTCCACCAGCTTACGCAACCCAGGAGCCGCCTGGACAGGCGAGACATTCCCTTATCTCAAAGCCTGATTCCACCACCCCCCCCCACCCCACACCCAACATACCAGGGTGAACCGTACACTTTGAAGCCTTTGACCACCACCGCAGAGTCCTGGAGGTAGGTGCAGACCCCCAGGAGGCTGGTCAGATCGTCCTCGGGGTTGAGTCCCGGGTTTCTGTAAAGACCTGACTCCATGAAGCTCCATTCGAAGGGAAGGCCGTGGTTTCCAGCGATGCTTATCATCTCCGGGAAGTGGCAGCTCCCTGGGAGAGGAGGGTGGGAGGGACAGAGAGAGAAAGAAATACAGTTAACATGTGTGTGTGCTCATCTGCATGTACGCGTGTGTACATGTGTGTGCGTGTGCATCTGTATGTCCGTGTGTGTGTGTGTACATGTGTGTGTGTGAGAGGCTGGGAGCACATGTGTGTGGCACGCACATGCATGCGTGCATTTGTGTGCATATGTGCGTGCACGCACGTGTGGCTATGTGTGCGCTCACATGTGTGGGTGGCTGTGTGTGCGCATGTGTGGCTGTGTATTTGCGTGCATTTGTGAGGTTGTGTGTGCATGCATGCACACATGTGAGGCTGTGTATGTGCATGTGCGCACACGTGTGTGGCTGTGTGTGTGCGTGTGCGCACACGTGTCTGGCTGTGTGTGCGCATGTGCGAACACGTGTGTGGCTGTGTGTGCGCATGTGCAAACACGTGTGTGGCTGTGTATTTGCGTGCATTTGTGAGGCTGTGTGTGCATGCATGCACACATGTGAGGCTGTATATGTGCATGTGCGCACACGTGTGTGGCTGTGTGTGCGTATGTGCGCACACGTGTGTGGCTGTGTGTGCACATGTGCGCACACATGTGTGGCTGTGTGTGCACATGTGCGAACACGTGTGTGCACGCATGTGTGGCTGTGTGTGTGCGCGCGCACATGTGTGTATGCGTGTGCACATGTCTGTGTGTGTGTGTGTGCACGTGTGTGCGTGTGTGTGTGTGTGCATGTGTGTGCGTGTGTGTGTGTGTGCACATGTCTGCCTGTGTGTGTGTGTGTGTGTGTGTGTGTGTGTGTGTGTGTGCGCGCGCACACGTGTCTGCGTGTGTGCGTGCGTGTGTAACACCCCTGTAATCTCACAGCCAGTCACGCGCGGACAGCGAATGGGGTGGGGGTTCCCGATCGGGGAGGACAGGGTGAGGTGCTGACCCAGCCAGGGGGGCGAAGCCCTCGATCTCCCTCCTGTGGCCCATGTTGGTGAAGTCTCCGGCGTGGACGAGAACCTCATCCTCCGGCAGCCTCAGAGCGCCTGTTCGCTGGTCAGGGTCTGAGACGCAGACGAACCTAATGTAGCGCTCAGTGGCCGGGGTCCCCGGCGGCAGCTTCTCGAGCCTGGAGGAGAGGGCGGGAGGGGTAATAAGGGGAGGCCATTCAGCCCATCGTGCTTGTGCTAGCTCTTTGAACGATCCAGCCTATTAGACGCCCTCCCCGCTCCCCCCTTTAACCCCCGCAAACGTGTCCCCGTCGAGTATCTATCCAATTCCCACCCCCAATCCCCGGTGCCTTCTTTTGACCTCGGTGCCTTGTTAAACAAGCTGAGAGATTCAGACTCAGGCAGTGAATTCCAGACCCTCTCCACCCTCTCTGTGTGTAAAAAACACAGATACACCTGGACACGGATACACCTGGACACGGATACACCTGGGCACGGATACACCTGGACACGGATACACCTGGACACGGATACACCTGGGTGCAGATACACCTGGGCACGGATACACCTGGACACGGATACACTTGGGCACAGATACACCTGGGCACGGATACACCTGGACATGGATACAACTGGACACGGATACACCTGGATATGGATACACCTGGGTGCAGATACACCTGGGCGCAGATACACCTGGGCGCAGATACACCTGGGCACGGATACACCTGGACACGGATACACCTGGACACGGATACACCTGGGCGCAGATACACCTGGGCATGGATACACCTGGACACGGATACACCTGGGCACAGATACACCTGGGCATGGATACACCTGGGCACAGATACACCTGGGCACGGATACACCTGGGCACGGATACACCTGGACACGGATACACCTGGACACGGATACACCTGGGTGCAGATACACCTGGGCACGGATACACCTGGACACGGATACACTTGGGCACAGATACACCTGGGCACGGATACACCTGGACATGGATACAACTGGACACGGATACACCTGGATATGGATACACCTGGGTGCAGATACACCTGGGCGCAGATACACCTGGGCGCAGATACACCTGGGCACGGATACACCTGGACACGGATACACCTGGGTGCAGATACACCTGGGCACGGATACATCTGGACATGGGTACGCCTGGACACTGATACACCTGGGCACAGATATGTCTGGACACACATACAACTGGACACGGATACACCTGGACAGGGATAAACCTGAGCACAGATACACCTGGACACAGAGACACCTGGACACAGATACACCTGGGCAAGGATACACCTGGACACGGATACTCCTGGACACAGATACACCTGGGCAAGGATACACCTGGACACGGATACGCCTGGACAGGGATACACCTGGACACGGATACACCTGGGCAAAGATACACCTGGACACAGAGACACCTGGACACAGATACACCTGGACAAGGATACGCCTGGACACTGATACACCTGGGCACAGATATGTCTGGACACACATACAGCTGGACACGGATACACCTGGACAGGGATAAACCTGGGCATGGATACACCTGGACACAGAGACACCTGGACACAGATGCACCTGGGCAAGGATACACCTGGACACGGATACTCCTGGACACAGATACACCTGGGCAAGGATACACCTGGACATGGATACGCCTGGACAGGGATACACCTGGACATGGATACACCTGGGCAAGGATACACCTGGACACAGAGACAGCTGGACACTGATACACCTGGGCAAGGATACACCTGGACACGGATACGCCTGGACATGGATACACCTGGGCACAGATACACCTGGACACAGATACACCTGGACACGGATACACCTGGACACGGATACACCTGGACATGGGTACGCCTGGACACGGATACGGCTGGACACGGATACACCTGGACACAGATACACCTGGGCACAGATACACCTGGATGCACATACAGCTGGACACACATACAGCTGGACACGGATACACCTGGGCATGAATACAGCTGGACACAATACGCCTGCCAGGGATACATCTGGAAACGGGTACACCTGGACACAGATACACCTAGACATGGATACACCTAAACACGGATGCACCTGGACAGGGATACGCCTGGGCATGGATACACCTGGACACAGTTACACCTGGACAGGGGTACACATGGACAGGGATACACCTGGACAGGGATACACCTGGACAGGGATACCCCTGGACAGGGATACACCTGGACAGGGATACGCCTGGACACAGATACAATTGGACAAGTGTACACATGAACACGGATTTGGCTGGACACGGATACACCTGGACACGGATACAGCTGGACACGGATACACCTGGACACAGATACACCTGGATACGGATACACTTGGACACAGATACACCTGGGCATGGGTACACCTGGACATGGATACACCGGGACATGGATACACCTGGACATGGATACACCTGGACACGGATACACCTGGACACGGATACACCTGGTCATGGATACACCTGGACAGGGATACACCTGGACATGGATACACCTGGACAGGGATACACCTGGACATGGATACACCTGGGCAGGGATACACCTGGACAGGGATACACCTGGACATGGATACAGTTGGACACAGATACACCTGGACACGGATGCACCTGGACAGGGATACAGCTGGACACGGATACACCTGGCCATAGATATGGCTGAACATGGATACAACTGGACATGGGTACACCTGGACACAGGTACATATGAACACGGATACACCTGGGCACGGATACATCTGGACATGGGTACGCCCGGAAATGGATACACCTGGATATGGATATGCCTGGACATGGATACACCTGGACATGGATACATCTGCACAAGGATACACCTCGACAAGGATAGGCCTGGACACAGATACTGCTGGACATGGATACACATGGACACGGATACACATGGACATGGATACACCTGGACAGGGATACACTTGGACACAGATACACTTGGACACGAATACACCTGGACTCGGATACACCTGGACACGGATACACCTCGATAAGGATAGGCCAGGACACAGATACACCTGCACATAGATACAGATGGACACGGATACACCTGGACACGGATACACCTGGACACAGATACACCTGGACATGGATACACCTGGACACAGATACGTTTGAGCACAGATATGCCTGGACATGGATACACCTGGACAGGAATACACCTGGACATGGATACACCTGGGCACGGATACGCTTGAGCACGGATACAGCTGGACATGGATACACCTGGGCACAGATACACCTGGACACAGATAAACCCGGGCAGGGATACAGCTGGACACGGATACAACCGGACACATGTGCACCTGGACACGGGTACACCTGGACATGGATACAGCTGGGCACGGATACATCTGGACACGGGTATACTTGGACACGGATACACCTGGACACAGATACGCCTGGACACGGATACACATGGACAGTGATACACCTGGACACGGGTACATCTAGACACAGATACACCTGGACAGTGATACACCTGGACACAGGTACACCTGGACATGGATACCCCTGGACAGCGATACACCTGGACACGGATACACCTGGACATGGATACACCTCGACAGGGATAGGCCTGGACACAGATGCACCTGGACAGGGATGCACTTGGACACTGATACACATGGACATGGATACACCTGGACAGGGATACACTTGGACATGGATACACTTGGACACGGATACACCTGGACAGTGATACACCTGGACACGGATACACCTGGACACAGATACACCTGGACAGCGATACACCTGGACACGGGTACACCTGGACACAATACACCTGGACACAGGTTCACCTGGATATGGATACACCTGGACACAGATACACCTGGACACGTACACGCCTGGACACGGGTACACCTAGACACAGATACACCTGGACACGGATACACCTGGACACAGATACACCTGAACAGTGATACACCTGGACATGGATACTCCTGGACAGGGATACACCTGGACAGGGATACACCAGAACACGGATACGCCTAGACATGGATAAACCAGGACACAGATACACCTGGACACAGATACAACGGGACACTGATACACCTGGACATGGATACACCTGGACATGTAAACACCTGGACATGGATATGCCTGGACACGGGTACACCTGGACACAGATACACCTGGACAGTGATACACCTGGACACGGATACACCTGGACACAGATACGCCTGGACACGGCTACAAATAGACACAGATACACCTGGACACAGATACAACTGGACACTGATACACCAGGTCATGGATACCCCTGGCACGTAAACACCTGGACACGGATACAACTGGACACAGATACACCTGGACACAGATACGCCTGCCAGGAGATACACCTGGACATGTGTTCACCTGGATACAGATACACCTGGACATGGATGCACCTGAACCCGGATGCACCTGGATAGGGATATCCCTGGACAGGGATACTCTGCACATGTATACGCCTGGACACGGATACACCTGGACACAGATACACCTGGACATGGATACAACTAGACATGGATACACCTGGACATGGGTACGCTTGAGCACAGATACGCCTGGGCACGGATACACCTGGACGCAGATACACCTGGACACGGATACACCTGGACATGGATACACCTGGACACAGATAAACCTGGGCAGGGATACAGCTGGACACAGATACAACTGGACACATGTGCACCTGGACATGGGTACACTTGGACATGGATACACCTGGACACAGATACCCCTGGACACGGATACACCTGGACAGCGATACACCTGGACATGGGTACACATGGACATGGATGCACCTGGACAGTGATACACCTGGACACGGGTACAACTGGACACAGATACACCTGGACAGCGATACACCTGGACACAGATATACCTGGACACAATATGCCTGGAAACGGGTACACCTGGACATGGATACACCTGGACACAGATACACCTGGACACGGACACACCTGGAAATGGATACACCTGGACACAGATACACCTGGACATGGATACACCTGGGCACAGATACACCTGGACAGTGATACACCTGGACACGGGTACACCTGGATACAGATACACCTGGACAGCGATACACCTGGACACAGATACACCTGGACACAATACACCTAGACACGAGTAAACCTGGACATGGATACACCTGGACACGGATACACCTGGACACAGATACACCTGGACAGTGATACAACTGGACACAGGTACACCTGGACATGGATACACTTGGACATGGATACACCTGGACACAGATAAACCTGGACAGTGATACACCTGGACATGGATACAACTGGACATGGATACACCTGGACAGTGATACACCTGGACACGGGTACACTTGGACATGGATATAACTGGACAGGGATACACCTGGACACGGGTACACCTGGGCAGTGATACACCTGGACATGGATACACCTGGACAGGGATACACCTGGACACAAATACACCAGGACATGGATACACCTGGACAGGGATACACCAGGACACGGATACGCCTGGACACAGATACACCTGGGCAGGGATACACCTAGACACAGACACAACTGGACACGGAGGCACCTGGACACAGATTCACCTGGACAGGGATACACCTGGACACGGTTACACCTGGACAGGTATACACCTGGACACAAGTACACCAGGACACGGATATACCTGGACAGGGATACACCAGGACACGGATACAACTGGACACAGATACAACTGGACACTGATACACCTGGACACAGATACACCTGGGCATGGATACACCTGGACACAGATACAACTGGACATGGATGCACCTGAACACGGATGCACCTGGACAGGTATACACCTGGACACAGTTACACCTGGACAGGTATACACCTGGACACAGATATGCCTTGACACGGATACTCTTGAGCATGGATACGCCTGGACAGGGAAACACCTGGACACGGGTAAACCTGGACACAGATACACCTGGACAGCGATACACCTGGACACAGATACACCTGGACAGCGATACAACTAGACACGGATACACCTGGACACAGATACGCCTGGACACAGCTACAACTAGACACAGATACACCTGGACACAGATACAACTGGACACTGATACACCTGGTCATGGATACACCTGGGCATGTAAACACATGGACATGGATACACCTGGGCACGGATAGAGCTGGGCAGGGATACACCTGGACACGGATACAGCTGGACACGCATACACCTGGACACAGATACGCCTGCCAGGGATACACCTGGACACGAGTACACCTGGACACAGATACAACTGGACACGGATGCATCTGAACACGGATGCACCTGGACAGGGATACACCTGGACACGGTTACACCTGGACACGGTTACACCTGGACAGGGATAAACCTGGACAGGTATACACCTGGACAGAGATACACCTGGACACAGATATGCCTGGACATGGATACTCTTGAGCATGGATACGCCTGGACAGGGGTACGCCTGGGCAGGTATACAACTGGACACGTGTGCACCTGGACAAGGGAACACTTGCACACAGATACACCTGGACACAGATACGCCTGGACACGGATACACCTGGACAGCGATACACCTGGCCACGGGTACACCTGGACAGGGATACACCTGGACACGGATACACCTGGACACGGATACACCTGGACACGGATACATCTGGACATGGATACACCTGGACACAGATACATCTGGATAGTGATACACATGGACACGGGTACACCTGGACACAATTAGACCTGGACAAAGATTCACCTGAACACAGATACACCTGGACACAATACACCTGGACACGGTTACACCTGGACACGGATACACCTGGACATGGGTACACCTGGACACAGATACGGCTGGGCACAGATACATCTGGACACGGGTACACCTCGACACAAATACACCTGGACATGGATACACCGGGGCATGGATACACCTGGACAGGGATAGACCTGGACACAGATACACCTGGACAGGGATACACCTGGACATGGATACACCTGGTCACGGATACGCCTGGACACGGATACGCCTGGATAGGGATACACCTGGACAGGGATACACCTGGACAGGGATACGCAAGGGCATGGATAAACCTGACACGGATATGTCTGGACACAGATACAACTGGACACAGATGCACCTGGACACAGATACACCTGGACACGGGTGCACCTGGACATGGATACAGCTGGGCACTGATACATCTGGACACGGGTACACCTGGACACAGATGCACATGGACACGGATGCACCTGGACAGGGATACAGCTGGGCACGGATACATCTGGACATGGATACAGCTGGGCACCGATACATCTGGACACGGGTACACCTGGACACAGATACACCTGGAAACGGATACACCTGGACAGGGATACAGCTGGGCATGGATACACCTGGAATTGGATACAGCTGGGCATTGATACATCTGGACACGGATACACCTGGACATGGATACAGCTGGGCATGGATACACCTGGACACGGATACACCTGGGCACGGATACACCTGGACAGGGATACACCCGGACACAGGTACATCTGGACACGGGTACACCTGGACACGGATACACTTCGGCACGGATAAACCTGGACAGCGATACACCTGGACACGGACACACCTGGACACGGAAGCACCTGGACAGGGATACAGCTGGGCACGGATACATCTGGACATGGATACAGCTGGGCACCGATACATCTGGACACGGTTACAGCTGGACATGGATACACCTGGACACAGATGCATCTGGACACAGATACACCTGGACAGTGATACACCTGGACATGGATACTCCTGGACAGGGAACCACATGGACAGGGATACACCAGGACATGGATACGCCTGGACATGGATAAACCAGGACACAGATACACGTGGACACAGATACACCTGGACACTGATACACCTGGACATGGATACGCTCTGGACATGGGTACACCTGGACACAGATACACCTGGACACAGATACACCTGGACAGCGATATAACTGGACACGATTACAACTGGACACGGATACACTTGGACACGCATACACCTGGACACGGGTACACCTAGACACAGATACAGCTGTATAGTGATACACCTGGACATGGATACTCCTGGACAGGGATACACCTGGACAGGGATACACCAGGACATGGATACACCTGGACATGGATGCATCTGGACACAGATACACCTGGACGGTGATACACCTGGACATGGATACTCCTGGACAGGGATACTCCTGGACAGGGATACACCAGGACATGGATACGCCTGGACACGGATAAACCAGGACACAGATACACGTGGACACAGATACAACTGGACACTGATACACCTGGACATGGATACACCTGGGCACGTAAACACCTGGACATGGATACGAGCTGGACATGGGTACACCTGGACACAGATACACCTGGACAGCGATACACCTGGACACAGATACACCTGGACAGCGATATAACTGGACACGATTGCAACTGGACACGGATACACTTGGACACGCATACACCTGGACACGGGTACACCTAGACATAGATACAACTGGACACTGATACACCTGGTCATGGATACACCTGGGCACGTAAACACCTGGACATGGATAAACCTGGACACGGATACAGCTGGACACGCATACACCTGGACACAGATACGCCTGCCAGGGATGCACCTGGACACGAGTACACCTGGACACAGATACAACTGGACACGGATGCACCTGAACACGGATGCACCTGGACAGGGATACACCTGGACAAGGTTACACCTGGACAGGGATACACCTGGACACAGATATGCCTGGACACGGATACTCTTGAGCACGGATAAACCTGGACAGGGATACGCCTGGGCAGGGATACACCTGGACACAGATATGCCTGGACACGGATACTCTTGAGCACGGATAAACCTGGACAGGGATACACCTGGACACAGATACAACTGGACACTGATACACCTGGACACAGATACACCTGGGCAGGGATACACCAGGGACACAGATACAACGGGACATAGATGCACCTGAACACGGATGCACCTGGACAGGAATACACCTGGACACGGTTACACCTGGACAGGTATACACCTGGACACAGATATGCCTAGACATGGATACTCTTGAGCATGGATTTGCCTGGACAGGGAAACGCCTGGACACAGGTACACCTGGACACGGATACGCCTGGACAGGGATACCCCTGGACATGGGTACACCTGGACATGGATACGCCTGGACAGGGATATGCCTGGACACGGGTACACCTTGGACTCGGTTACATCTGGGCACGGGTACACTTGGATACAGATACACCTGGACAGGGATACACCTGGGCACGGATGCGCCTGGACACGGATACACTTGGACATGGATACACCTGGACAGGGTTACACCTGGGCACTGATACGCCTGGACACGGATACATCTGGACACGGGTACACCTGGACATGGGTACACCTGGAATTGGATACAGCTGGGCACAGATACATCTGGACACGGATACACCTGGACATGGATACAGCTGGGCATGGATACACCTGGACACGGATACACCTGGGCAAGAATACAGCTGGACATGAATACAACTGGACAGGGATATATCTGGACACAGATACACCTGGACACAGATACACCTGAACACGGATACACCTGGGCACAGATACACCTGGACACAGATAAACCCGGGGGATGGATACAGCTGGACACGGATACAACCAGACACATGTGCACCTGGACACGGGTACACCTGGACATGGATACAGCTGGGCACGGATACATCTGGACACGGGTATACTTGGACACGGATACACCTGGACACAGATACGCCTGGACACGGATACACATGGACAGTGATACACCTGGACACGGGTACATCTAGACACAGATACACCTGGACAGTGATACACCTGGACACAGGTACACCTGGACATGGATACCCCTGGACAGCGATACACCTGGACACGGATACACCTGGACATGGATACACCTCGACAAGGATACACCTGCACACGGATACACCTCGACAGGGATAGGCCTGGACACAGATGCACCTGGACAGGGATGCACTTGGACATGGATACACTTGGACACGGATACACCTGGACAGTGATACACCTGGACACGGGTACACCTGGACACAGATACACCTGGACAGCGATACACCTGGACACGGGTACACCTGGACACAATACACCTGGACACAGGTTCACCTGGACATGGATACACCTGGACACAGATACACCTGGACACGTACACGCCTGGACACGGGTACACCTAGACACAGATACACCTGGACACGGATACACCTGGACACAGATACACCTGAACAGTGATACACCTGGACATGGATACTCCTGGACAGGGATACACCTGGACAGGGATACACCAGGACACGGATACGCCTAGACATGGATAAACCAGGACACAGATACACCTGGACACAGATACAACGGGACACTGATACACCTGGACATGGATACACCTGGACATGTAAACACCTGGACATGGATATGCCTGGACACGGGTACACCTGGACACAGATACACCTGGACAGCGATACACCTGGACACGGATACACCTGGACACAGATACGCCTGGACACGGCTACAAATAGACACAGATACACCTGGACACAGATACAACTGGACACTGATACACCAGGTCATGGATACCCCTGGCACGTAAACACCTCGACACGGATACAACTGGACACAGATACACCTGGACACAGATACGCCTGCCAGTGGATACACCTGGACATGTGTTCACCTGGATACAGATACACCTGGACATGGATGCACCTGAACCCGGATGCACCTGGATAGAGATATCCCTGGACAGGGATACTCTGCACATGTATACGCCTGGACACGGATACACCTGGACACAGATACACCTGGACATGGATACAACTAGACATGGATACACCTGGACATGGGTACGCTTGAGCACAGATACGCCTGGGCACGGATACACCTGGACACAGATACACCTGGACACGGATACACCTGGACATGGATACACCTGGACACAGATAAACCTGGGCAGGGATACAGCTGGACACAGATACAACTGGACACATGTGCACCTGGACATGGGTACACTTGGACATGGATACACCTGGACACAGATACGCCTGGACACGGATACACCTGGACAGCGATACACCTGGACATGGGTACACATGGACATGGATGCACCTGGACAGTGATACACCTGGACACGGGTACAACTGGACACAGATACACCTGGACAGCGATACACCTGGACACAGATATACCTGGACACAATATGCCTGGAAACGGGTACACCTGGACATGGATACACCTGGACACAGATACACCTGGACACGGACACACCTGGAAATGGATACACCTGGACACAGATACACCTGGACATGGATACACCTGGGCACAGATACACCTGGACAGTGATACACCTGGACACGGGTACACCTGGATACAGATACACCTGGACAGCGATACACCTGGACACAGATACACCTGGACACAATACACATAGACACGAGTAAACCTGGACATGGATACACCTGGACACGGATACACCTGGACACAGATACACCTGGACAGTGATACAACTGGACACAGGTACACCTGGACATGGATACACTTGGACATGGATACACCTGGACACAGATAAACCTGGACAGTGATACACCTGGACATGGATACAACTGGACACGGATACACCTGGACAGTGATACACCTGGACACGGGTACACTTGGACATGGATATAACTGGACAGGGATACACCTGGACACGGGTACACCTGGGCAGTGATACACCTGGACATGGATACACCTGGACAGGGATACACCTGGACACAAATACACCAGGACATGGATACACCTGGACAGGGATACACCAGGACACGGATACGCCTGGACACAGATACACCTGGGCAGGGATACACCTAGACACAGACACAACTGGACACGGAGGCACCTGGACACAGATTCACCTGGACAGGGATACACCTGGACACGGTTACACCTGGACAGGTATACACCTGGACACAAGTACACCAGGACACGGATATACCTGGACAGGGATACACCAGGACACGGATACAACTGGACACAGATACAACTGGACACTGATACACCTGGACACAGATACACCTGGGCATGGATACACCTGGACACAGATACAACTGGACATGGATGCACCTGAACACGGATGCACCTGGACAGGTATACACCTGGACACAGTTACACCTGGACAGGTATACACCTGGACACAGATATGCCTTGACACGGATACTCTTGAGCATGGATACGCCTGGACAGGGAAACACCTGGACACGGGTAAACCTGGACACAGATACACCTGGACAGCGATACACCTGGACACAGATACACCTGGACAGCGATACAACTAGACACGGATACACCTGGACACAGATACGCCTGGACACAGCTACAACTAGACACAGATACACCTGGACACAGATACAACTGGACACTGATACACCTGGTCATGGATACACCTGGGCATGTAAACACATGGACATGGATACACCTGGGCACGGATAGAGCTGGGCAGGGATACACCTGGACACGGATACAGCTGGACACGCATACACCTGGACACAGATACGCCTGCCAGGGATACACCTGGACACGAGTACACCTGGACACAGATACAACTGGACACGGATGCATCTGAACACGGATGCACCTGGACAGGGATACACCTGGACACGGTTACACCTGGACACGGTTACACCTGGACAGGGATAAACCTGGACAGGTATACACCTGGACAGAGATACACCTGGACACAGATATGCCTGGACATGGATACTCTTGAGCATGGATACGCCTGGACAGGGGTACGCCTGGGCAGGTATACAACTGGACACGTGTGCACCTGGACAAGGGAACACTTGCACACAGATACACCTGGACACAGATACGCCTGGACACGGATACACCTGGACAGCGATACACCTGGCCACGGGTACACCTGGACAGGGATACACCTGGACACGGATACACCTGGACACGGATACACCTGGACACGGATACATCTGGACATGGATACACCTGGACACAGATACATCTGGATAGTGATACACATGGACACGGGTACACCTGGACACAATTAGACCTGGACAAAGATTCACCTGAACACAGATACACCTGGACACAATACACCTGGACACGGTTACACCTGGACACGGATACACCTGGACATGGGTACACCTGGACACAGATACGGCTGGGCACAGATACATCTGGACACGGGTACACCTCGACACAAATACACCTGGACATGGATACACTGGGGCATGGATACACCTGGACAGGGATAGACCTGGACACAGATACACCTGGACAGGGATACACCTGGACATGGATACACCTGGTCACGGATACGCCTGGACACGGATACGCCTGGATAGGGATACACCTGGACAGGGATACACCTGGACAGGGATACGCAAGGGCATGGATAAACCTGACACGGATATGTCTGGACACAGATACAACTGGACACAGATGCACCTGGACACAGATACACCTGGACACGGGTGCACCTGGACATGGATACAGCTGGGCACTGATACATCTGGACACGGGTACACCTGGACACAGATGCACATGGACACGGATGCACCTGGACAGGGATACAGCTGGGCACGGATACATCTGGACATGGATACAGCTGGGCACCGATACATCTGGACACGGGTACACCTGGACACAGATACACCTGGAAACGGATACACCTGGACAGGGATACAGCTGGGCATGGATACACCTGGAATTGGATACAGCTGGGCACTGATACATCTGGACACGGATACACCTGGACATGGATACAGCTGGGCATGGATACACCTGGACACGGATACACCTGGGCACGGATACACCTGGACAGGGATACACCCGGACACAGGTACATCTGGACACGGGTACACCTGGACACGGATACACTTCGGCACGGATAAACCTGGACAGCGATACACCTGGACACGGACACACCTGGACACGGAAGCACCTGGACAGGGATACAGCTGGGCACGGATACATCTGGACATGGATACAGCTGGGCACCGATACATCTGGACACGGTTACAGCTGGACATGGATACACCTGGACACAGATGCATCTGGACACAGATACACCTGGACAGTGATACACCTGGACATGGATACTCCTGGACAGGGAACCACATGGACAGGGATACACCAGGACATGGATACGCCTGGACATGGATAAACCAGGACACAGATACACGTGGACACAGATACACCTGGACACTGATACACCTGGACATGGATACGCTCTGGACATGGGTACACCTGGACACAGATACACCTGGACACAGATACACCTGGACAGCGATATAACTGGACACGATTACAACTGGACACGGATACACTTGGACACGCATACACCTGGACACGGGTACACCTAGACACAGATACAGCTGTATAGTGATACACCTGGACATGGATACTCCTGGACAGGGATACACCTGGACAGGGATACACCAGGACATGGATACACCTGGACATGGATGCATCTGGACACAGATACACCTGGACGGTGATACACCTGGACATGGATACTCCTGGACAGGGATACTCCTGGACAGGGATACACCAGGACATGGATACGCCTGGACACGGATAAACCAGGACACAGATACACGTGGACACAGATACAACTGGACACTGATACACCTGGACATGGATACACCTGGGCACGTAAACACCTGGACATGGATACGAGCTGGACATGGGTACACCTGGACACAGATACACCTGGACAGCGATACACCTGGACACAGATACACCTGGACAGCGATATAACTGGACACGATTGCAACTGGACACGGATACACTTGGACACGCATACACCTGGACACGGGTACACCTAGACATAGATACAACTGGACACTGATACACCTGGTCATGGATACACCTGGGCACGTAAACACCTGGACATGGATAAACCTGGACACGGATACAGCTGGACACGCATACACCTGGACACAGATACGCCTGCCAGGGATGCACCTGGACACGAGTACACCTGGACACAGATACAACTGGACACGGATGCACCTGAACACGGATGCACCTGGACAGGGATACACCTGGACAAGGTTACACCTGGACAGGGATACACCTGGACACAGATATGCCTGGACACGGATACTCTTGAGCACGGATAAACCTGGACAGGGATACGCCTGGGCAGGGATACACCTGGACACAGATATGCCTGGACACGGATACTCTTGAGCACGGATAAACCTGGACAGGGATACACCTGGACACAGATACAACTGGACACTGATACACCTGGACACAGATACACCTGGGCAGGGATACACCAGGGACACAGATACAACGGGACATAGATGCACCTGAACACGGATGCACCTGGACAGGAATACACCTGGACACGGTTACACCTGGACAGGTATACACCTGGACACAGATATGCCTAGACATGGATACTCTTGAGCATGGATTTGCCTGGACAGGGAAACGCCTGGACACAGGTACACCTGGACACGGATACGCCTGGACAGGGATACCCCTGGACATGGGTACACCTGGACATGGATACGCCTGGACAGGGATATGCCTGGACACGGGTACACCTTGGACTCGGTTACATCTGGGCATGGGTACACTTGGATACAGATACACCTGGACAGGGATACACCTGGGCACGGATGCGCCTGGACACGGATACACTTGGACATGGATACACCTGGACAGGGTTACACCTGGGCACTGATACGCCTGGACACGGATACATCTGGACACGGGTACACCTGGACATGGGTACACCTGGAATTGGATACAGCTGGGCACAGATACATCTGGACACGGATACACCTGGACATGGATACAGCTGGGCATGGATACACCTGGACACGGATACACCTGGGCAAGAATACAGCTGGACATGAATACAACTGGACAGGGATATATCTGGACACAGATACACCTGGACACAGATACACCTGAACACGGATACACCTGGGCACAGATACACCTGGACACAGATAAACCCGGGGGATGGATACAGCTGGACACGGATACAACCGGACACATGTGCACCTGGACACGGGTACACCTGGACATGGATACAGCTGGGCACGGATACATCTGGACACGGGTATACTTGGACACGGATACACCTGGACACAGATACGCCTGGACACGGATACACATGGACAGTGATACACCTGGACACGGGTACATCTAGACACAGATACACCTGGACAGTGATACACCTGGACACAGGTACACCTGGACATGGATACCCCTGGACAGCGATACACCTGGACACGGATACACCTGGACATGGATACACCTCGACAAGGATACACCTGCACACGGATACACCTCGACAGGGATAGGCCTGGACACAGATGCACCTGGACAGGGATGCACTTGGACATGGATACACTTGGACACGGATACACCTGGACAGTGATACACCTGGACACGGGTACACCTGGACACAGATACACCTGGACAGCGATACACCTGGACACGGGTACACCTGGACACAATACACCTGGACACAGGTTCACCTGGACATGGATACACCTGGACACAGATACACCTGGACACGTACACGCCTGGACACGGGTACACCTAGACACAGATACACCTGGACACGGATACACCTGGACACAGATACACCTGAACAGTGATACACCTGGACATGGATACTCCTGGACAGGGATACACCTGGACAGGGATACACCAGGACACGGATACGCCTAGACATGGATAAACCAGGACACAGATACACCTGGACACAGATACAACGGGACACTGATACACCTGGACATGGATACACCTGGACATGTAAACACCTGGACATGGATATGCCTGGACACGGGTACACCTGGACACAGATACACCTGGACAGCGATACACCTGGACACGGATACACCTGGACACAGATACGCCTGGACACGGCTACAAATAGACACAGATACACCTGGACACAGATACAACTGGACACTGATACACCAGGTCATGGATACCCCTGGCACGTAAACACCTCGACACGGATACAACTGGACACAGATACACCTGGACACAGATACGCCTGCCAGTGGATACACCTGGACATGTGTTCACCTGGATACAGATACACCTGGACATGGATGCACCTGAACCCGGATGCACCTGGATAGGGATATCCCTGGACAGGGATACTCTGCACATGTATACGCCTGGACACGGATACACCTGGACACAGATACACCTGGACATGGATACAACTAGACATGGATACACCTGGACATGGGTACGCTTGAGCACAGATACGCCTGGGCACGGATACACCTGGACACAGATACACCTGGACACGGATACACCTGGACATGGATACACCTGGACACAGATAAACCTGGGCAGGGATACAGCTGGACACAGATACAACTGGACACATGTGCACCTGGACACGGGTACACTTGGACATGGATACACCTGGACACAGATACGCCTGGACACGGATACACCTGGACAGCGATACACCTGGACATGGGTACACATGGACATGGATGCACCTGGACAGTGATACACCTGGACACGGGTACAACTGGACACAGATACACCTGGACAGCGATACACCTGGACACAGATATACCTGGACACAATATGCCTGGAAACGGGTACACCTGGACATGGATACACCTGGACACAGATACACCTGGACACGGACACACCTGGAAATGGATACACCTGGACACAGATACACCTGGACATGGATACACCTGGGCACAGATACACCTGGACAGTGATACACCTGGACACGGGTACACCTGGATACAGATACACCTGGACAGTGATACACCTGGACACAGATACACCTGGACACAATACACCTAGACACGAGTAAACCTGGACATGGATACACCTGGACACGGATACACCTGGACACAGATACACCTGGACAGTGATACAACTGGACACAGGTACACCTGGACATGGATACACTTGGACATGGATACACCTGGACACAGATAAACCTGGACAGTGATACAACTGGACACAGGTACACCTGGACATGGATACACTTGGACATGGATACACCTGGACACAGATAAACCTGGACAGTGATACACCTGGACATGGATACAACTGGACACGGATACACCTGGACAGTGATACACCTGGACACGGGTACACTTGGACATGGATATAACTGGACAGGGATACACCTGGACACGGGTACACCTGGGCAGTGATACACCTGGACATGGATACACCTGGACAGGGATACACCTGGACACAAATACACCAGGACATGGATACACCTGGACAGGGATACACCAGGACACGGATACGCCTGGACACAGATACACCTGGGCAGGGATACACCTAGACACAGACACAACTGGACACGGAGGCACCTGGACACAGATTCACCTGGACAGGGATACACCTGGACACGGTTACACCTGGACAGGTATACACCTGGACACAAGTACACCAGGACACGGATATACCTGGACAGGGATACACCAGGACACGGATACAACTGGACACAGATACAACTGGACACTGATACACCTGGACACAGATACACCTGGGCATGGATACACCTGGACACAGATACAACTGGACATGGATGCACCTGAACACGGATGCACCTGGACAGGTATACACCTGGACACAGTTACACCTGGACAGGTATACACCTGGACACAGATATGCCTTGACACGGATACTCTTGAGCATGGATACGCCTGGACAGGGAAACACCTGGACACGGGTAAACCTGGACACAGATACACCTGGACAGCGATACACCTGGACACAGATACATCTGGACAGCGATACAACTGGACACGGATACACCTGGACACAGATACGCCTGGACACGGCTACAACTAGACACAGATACACCTGGACACAGATACAACTGGACACTGATACACCTGGTCATGGATACACCTGGGCATGCAAACACATGGACATGGATACACCTGGGCACGGATAGAGCTGGGCAGGGATACACCTGGACACGGATACAGCTGGACACGCATACACCTGGACACAGATACGCCTGCCAGGGATACACCTGGACACGAGTACACCTGGACACAGATACAACTGGACACGGATGCATCTGAACACGGATGCACCTGGACAGGGATACACCTGGACACGGTTACACCTGGACACGGTTACACCTGGACAGGGATAAACCTGGACAGGTATACACCTGGACAGAGATACACCTGGACACAGATATGCCTGGACATGGATACACTTGAGCATGGATATGCCTGGACAGGGGTACACCTGGGCAGGTATACAACTGGACACGTGTGCACCTGGACAAGGGAACGCTTGCACACAGATACACCTGGACACAGATACGCCTGGACACGGATACACCTGGACAGCGATACACCTGGCCACGGGTACACCTGGACAGGGATACACCTGGACACGGATACACCTGGACACGGATACACCTGGACATGGATACAGCTGGGCACCGATACATCTGGACACGGGTACACCTGGACACAGATACACCTGGAAACGGATACACCTGGACAGGGATACAGCTGGGCATGGATACACCTGGAATTGGATACAGCTGGGCACTGATACATCTGGACACGGATACACCTGGACATGGATACAGCTGGGCATGGATACACCTGGACACGGATACACCTGGGCACGGATACACCTGGACAGGGATACACCCGGACACAGGTACATCTGGACACGGGTACACCTGGACACGGATACACTTCGGCATGGATAAACCTGGACAGCGATACACCTGGACACGGACACACCTGGACACGGAAGCACCTGGACAGCGATATAACTGGACACGATTGCAACTGGACACGGATACACTTGGACACGCATACATCTGGACACAGGTACACCTAGACATAGATACAACTGGACACTGATACACCTGGTCATGGATACACCTGGGCACGTCAACACCTGGACATGGATAAACCTGGACACGGATACAGCTGGACACGCATACACCTGGACACAGATACGCCTGCCAGGGATGCACCTGGACACGAGTACACCTGGACACAGATACAACTGGACACGGATGCACCTGAACACGGATGCACCTGGACAGGGATACACCTGGACAAGGTTACACCTGGACAGGGATACACCTGGACACAGATATGCCTGGACACGGATACTCTTGAGCACGGATAAACCTGGACAGGGATACGCCTGGGCAGGGATACACCTGGACACAGATATGCCTGGACACGGATACTCTTGAGCACGGATAAACCTGGACAGGGATACACCTGGACACAGATACAACTGGACACTGATACACCTGGACACAGATACACCTGGGCAGGGATACACCAGGGACACAGATACAACGGGACATGGATGCACCTGAACACGGATGCACCTGGACAGGAATACACCTGGACACGGTTACACCTGGACAGGTATACACCTGGACACAGATATGCCTAGACATGGATACTCTTGAGCATGGATTTGCCTGGACAGGGAAACGCCTGGACACAGGTACACCTGGACACGGATACGCCTGGACAGGGATACCCCTGGACATGGGTACACCTGGACATGGATACGCCTGGACAGGGATACGCCTGGACACGGGTACACCTTGGACTCGGTTACATCTGGGCACGGGTACACTTGGATACAGATACACCTGGACAGGGATACACTTGGGCACGGATGCGCCTGGACACGGATACACTTGGACATGGATACACCTGGACAGGGTTACACCTGGGCACTGATACGCCTGGACACGGATACATCTGGACACGGGTACACCTGGACATGGGTACACCTGGAATTGGATACAGCTGGGCACAGATACATCTGGACATGGATACACCTGGACATGGATACAGCTGGGCAAGGATACAGCTGGACATGAATACAACTGGACAGGGATATATCTGGACACAGATACACCTGGACACAGATACACCTGGACACAGATACACCTGGACACAGATACACCTGAACACGGATACACCTGGGCACAGATACACCTGGACACAGATACACCTGGACACAGATACACCTGAACACGGATACACCTGGGCACGGATACACCTGGACAGGGATACACCTGGACACAGGTACATCTGGACACGGATACACCTGGGCACGGATGCACCTGGACAGGGATACACTTCGGCACGGATAAACCTGTACAGCGATACACCTGGACACGGAAGCACCTGGACAGGGATACAGCTGGGCACGGATACATCTGGACATGGATACAGCTGGGCACCGATACATCTGGACACGGTTACAGCTGGACATGGATACACCTGGACACAGATGCATCTGGACACAGATACACCTGGACAGTGATACACCTGGACATGGATACGCCTGGACACAGATAAACCAGGACACAGATACACATCGACACAGATACAACTGGACACTGATACACCTGGACATGGATAGACCTTGGGACGTAAACACCTGGACATGGATACGCGCTGGACACAGGTACACCTGGACACAGATACACCTGGACACAGATACACCTGGACAGTGATATAACTGGACACGATTACAACTGGACACGAATACACTTGGACATGCATACACCTGGACACGGGTACACCTAGACACAGATACAGCTGGACAGTGATACACTTGCACATGGATACTCCTGGACAGGGATACACCTGGACAGGGATACACCAGGACATGGATACGCCTGGACATGGATAAACCAGGACACAGACACACGTGGACACAGATACAACTGGACACTGATACACCTGGACATGGATACACCTGGGCACGTAAACACCTGGACATGGATACGAGCTGGACATGGGTACACCTGGACACAGATACACCTGGACAGCGATACACCTGGACACAGATACACCTGGACAGCGATATAACTGGACACGATTACAACTGGACACGGATACACTTGGACACGCATACACCTGGACACGGGTACACCTAGACATAGATACAACTGGACACTGATACACCTGGTCATGGATACACCTGGGCACGTAAACACCTGGACATGGATAAACCTGGACACGGATACAGCTGGGCACGCATACACCTGGACACAGATACGCCTGCCAGGGATACACCTGGACACGAGTACACCTGGACACAGATACAACTGGACACGGATGCACCTGAACACGGATGCACCTGGACAGGGATACACCTGGACACGGTTACACCTGGACAGGGATAAACATGGACAGGTATACACCTGGACAGGGATACACCTGGACACAGATATGCCTGGACACGGATACTCTTGAGCACGGATAAACCTGGACAGGGATACGCCTGGGCAGGGATACACCTGGACACAGATATGCCTGGACACGGATACTCTTGAGCATGGATAAACCTGGACAGGGATACACCTGGACACAGATATGCCTGGACACGGATACTCTTGAGCACGGATACGCCTGGACAGGGATACACCTGGGCAGGGATACACCTGGACTCGGATACAGCTATAAATGGATATACCTGGACATAGATACGCCTGCCAGGGATACACCTGGACACGAGTACACCTGGACAGGGATACACCTGGACACGAGTACACCTGGACACAGATACACCTGGACACACATACACCTGGACACCGATACACCTGGACAGGGATACACCTGGACACGAGTACACCTGGACACAGATACAACTGGACAGGTATACACCTGGACACGGATACACCTGGACACGGGTACACCTAGACACGGATACACCTGGACAGTGATACACCTGGACACGGGTACACCTGGACACAGATACACCTGGAGAGCGATACACCTGGACACGGATACACCTGGACATGGATACACCTGGACACAGATACACCTGGGCAGTGATATTCCTGGACACGGATACACCTGGACAGGGATACACCTGGACACTATTACACCAGGACACGGATACGCCTGGACAGGGATACACCAGGACACGGATACACCTGGACACGGATACAACTGGACACTGATACCCCTGGACACAGATACACCTGGGCCGGGATACACCAGGGACACAGATACAGCGGGACACGGATGCACCTGGACAGGAATACACCTGGACACGGTTACACCTGGACAGGTATACACCTGGACACAGATATGCCTAGACATGGATACTCTTGAGCATGGATATGCCTGGACAGGGAAACGCCTGGACACAGGTACACCTGGACACGGATACGCCTGGACAGGGATACCCCTGGACACGGGTACACCTGGACATGGATACGCCTGGACAGGGATACGCCTGGACACGGGTACACCTTGGACTCGGTTACATCTGGGCACGGGTACACTTGGATACAGATACACCTGGACAGGGATACAGCTGGGCACGGTTAAAACTGGACACAGATATAACTGGACAGGGATACACCTGGACAAGGAAACACCTGGACATGGATACACCTGGACAGGGATACACCTGGACACGGATACACCTGGACAGGGATACACCTGGACAGGGATACACCTGGACAGGGTTACACCAGGGCACGGATGCGCCTGGACACGGATACACTTGGACATGGATACACCTGGACAGGGTTACACCTGGGCACTGATACGTCTGGATACGGATACATCTGGACACGGGTACACCTGGACATGGGTACACCTGGACACGGATACAGCTGGGCACAGATACATCTGGACATGGGTACAGCTGGACACAAATACACCTGGACATGGATACACTGGGGCATGGATACACCTGGACAGGGATACACCTGCACACAGATACACCCGGACAGGGATACACCTGGACATGGATACACCTGGACACGGATATGCCTGGACACGGATACACCTGGATAGGGATACACCTGGATAGGGATACACCTGGACAGGGATATGCATGGGCATGGATAAACCTGACACGGATATCCCTGGACATAGATACACGTGGACATGGATGCACCTGGACAGGGATACAGCTGGGCACGGATACGTCTGGACATGGATACAGCTGGGCACCGATACATCTGGACACGTTTACACCTGGACAGGGATACACCTGGACACAGATGCACCTGGACAGGGATACAGCTGGGCACGGATACACCTGGACACGGATGCACCTGGACAGGGATACACCTGGACATGGATACACCTGGACACGGATACACCTGGACATGGATACACCTGGACACAGATACACCTGGGCAGTGATATACCTGGACACGGATACACCTGGACAGGGATACATCTGGACACTATTACACCAGGACACGGATACGCCTGGACAGGGATACACCTGGACACAGATACGCCTGGACATGGATACTCTTGAGCATGGATATGCCTGGACAGGGAAACGCCTGGACACAGGTACACCTGGACACGGATACGCCTGGACAGGGATACCCCTGGACACGGGTACACCTGGACATGGATACGCCTGGACAAGGATACGCCTGGACACGGGTACAGCTTGGACTCGGTTACATCTGGGCACGGGTACACTTGGATACAGATACACCTGGACAGGGATACAGCTGGGCACGGTTAAAACTGGACACAGATATAACTGGACAGGGATACACCTGGACAAGGAAACACCTGGACATGGATACACCTGGACAGGGATACACCTGGACACGGATACACCTGGACAGGGATACACCTGGACAGGGATACACCTGGACAGGGTTACACCTGGGCACGGATGTGCCTGGACACGGATACACCTGGACATGGATACACATGGACAGGGTTACACCTGGGCACTGATACGCCTGGACACGGATACATCTGGACACGGGTACAGCTGGACACAAATACACCTGGACATGGATACACTGGGGCATGGATACACCTGGACAGGGATACACCTGCACACAGATACACCTGGACAGGGATACACCTGGACATGGATACACCTGGACACGGATATGCCTGGACATGGATACACCTGGATAGGGATACACCTGGATAGGGATACACCTGGACAGGGATATGCATGGGCATGGATAAACCTGACACGGATATGCCTGGACACAGATACACCTGGACATGGATGCACCTGGACAGGGATACAGCTGGGCACGGATACATCTGGACATGGATACAGCTGGGCACCGATACATCTGGACACGGTTACACCTGGACAGGGATACACCTGGACACAGATGCACCTGGACAGGGATACAGCTGGGCATGGATACACCTAGAAATTGATACAGCTGGGCACTGATACGCCTGGACACGTATACACCTGGACACGGATACAACTGGGCATGGATACACCTGGGCACGGATACATCTGGACATGGATGCACCTGGACACAGGTACACCTGGACACGGATACACCTGGGCATGGATACACCTGGACACGGATACACCTGGACACGGATACACCTAGACACGGATGCACCTGGATAGGGATACACCTGGACAGGGATACACCTGGACACAGGTATGTCTGGACACGGATACACCTGGGCACGGATGCAACTGGACAGGGATACACCTGGACACCGATATACCTGGGCATGGGTACACCTAGACACAGATACACCTGGGCAAGGATACACCTGGACAGCGATACACCTGGACACGGATACACCTGGACACGGCAGCACCTGGACAGGGATACAGCTGGGCATGGATACATCTGGACATGGATACAGCTGGGCACCAATACATCTGGACATGGGTACAGCTGGACACGGATACACCTGGACACAGATGCACCTGGACAGTGATACACCTGGACACGGATACACCTGGACAGGGATACACCTGGACAGGGATACACCTGGACAGGGTTACACCAGGGCACGGATGCGCCTGGACACGGATACACTTGGACATGGATACACCTGGACAGGGTTACACCTGGGCACTGATACGTCTGGATACGGATACATCTGGACACGGGTACACCTGGACATGGGTACACCTGGACACGGATACAGCTGGGCACAGATACATCTGGACATGGGTACAGCTGGACACAAATACACCTGGACATGGATACACTGGGGCATGGATACACCTGGACAGGGATACACCTGCACACAGATACACCCGGACAGGGATACACCTGGACATGGATACACCTGGACACGGATATGCCTGGACACGGATACACCTGGATAGGGATACACCTGGATAGGGATACACCTGGACAGGGATATGCATGGGCATGGATAAACCTGACACGGATATCCCTGGACATAGATACACGTGGACATGGATGCACCTGGACAGGGATACAGCTGGGCACGGATACGTCTGGACATGGATACAGCTGGGCACCGATACATCTGGACACGTTTACACCTGGACAGGGATACACCTGGACACAGATGCACCTGGACAGGGATACAGCTGGGCACGGATACACCTGGACACGGATGCACCTGGACAGGGATACACCTGGACATGGATACACCTGGACACAGATACACCTGGACATGGATACACCTGGACACAGATACACCTGGGCAGTGATATACCTGGACAGGGATACACCTGGACAGGGATACATCTGGACACTATTACACCAGGACACGGATACGCCTGGACAGGGATACACCTGGACACAGATACGCCTGGACATGGATACTCTTGAGCATGGATATGCCTGGACAGGGAAACGCCTGGACACAGGTACACCTGGACACGGATACGCCTGGACAGGGATACCCCTGGACACGGGTACACCTGGACATGGATACGCCTGGACAAGGATACGCCTGGACACGGGTACAGCTTGGACTCGGTTACATCTGGGCACGGGTACACTTGGATACAGATACACCTGGACAGGGATACAGCTGGGCACGGTTAAAACTGGACACAGATATAACTGGACAGGGATACACCTGAACAAGGAAACACCTGGACATGGATACACCTGGACAGGGATACACCTGGACATGGATACACCTGGACAGGGATACACCTGGACAGGGATACACCTGGACAGGGTTACACCTGGGCACGGATGTGCCTGGACACGGATACACCTGGACATGGATACACATGGACAGGGTTACACCTGGGCACTGATACGCCTGGACACAGATACATCTGGACACGGGTACAGCTGGACACAAATACACCTGGACATGGATACACTGGGGCATGGATACACCTGGACAGGGATACACCTGCACACAGATACACCTGGACAGGGATACACCTGGACATGGATACACCTGGACACGGATATGCCTGGACATGGATACACCTGGATAGGGATACACCTGGATAGGGATACACCTGGACAGGGATATGCATGGGCATGGATAAACCTGACACGGATATGCCTGGACACAGATACACCTGGACATGGATGCACCTGGACAGGGATACAGCTGGGCACGGATACATCTGGACATGGATACAGCTGGGCACCGATACATCTGGACACGGTTACACCTGGACAGGGATACACCTGGACACAGATGCACCTGGACAGGGATACAGCTGGGCATGGATACACCTAGAAATTGATACAGCTGGGCACTGATACGCCTGGACACGTATACACCTGGACACGGATACAACTGGGCATGGATACACCTGGGCACGGATACATCTGGACATGGATGCACCTGGACACAGGTACACCTGGACACGGATACACCTGGGCATGGATACACCTGGACACGGATACACCTGGACACGGATACACCTAGACACGGATGCACCTGGACAGGGATACACCTGGACAGGGATACACCTGGACACAGGTATGTCTGGACACGGATACACCTGGGCACGGATGCAACTGGACAGGGATACACCTGGACACCGATATACCTGGGCACGGGTACACCTAGACACAGATACACCTGGGCAAGGATACACCTGGACAGCGATACACCTGGACACGGATACACCTGGACACGGCAGCACCTGGACAGGGATACAGCTGGGCATGGATACATCTGGACATGGATACAGCTGGGCACCAATACATCTGGACATGGGTACAGCTGGACACGGATACACCTGGACACAGATGCACCTGGACAGTGATACACCTGGACATGAATACTCCTGGACAGGGATACACCTGGACAGGGACACACCAGGACATGGATACGCCTGGACACGGATAAACCAGGACACAGATACACGTGGACACAGATACAACTGGACACTGATACACCTGGACATGGATACACCTGGGCACGTAAACACCTGGACATGGATACGCGCTGAACATGGGTACACCTGGACACAGATACACCTGGACTCAGATACACCTGGACAGCGATCCACCTGGACACAGATACATCTGGACAGTGATACAACTGGACACAGATACACTTGGACACGCATACACCTGGACACGGATACACCTAGACACAGATACAACTGGACACTGATACACCTGGTCATGGTTACACCTGGGCACATAAACACCTGGACATGAATACGCCTGGACATGGATAGACCTGGGCAGGGATACACCTGGACACGAGTACATCTGGACACAGATACAACTGGACACGGATGCACCTGAACACGGATGCACCTGGACAGGGATACACCTGGACACAGTTACACCTGGACAGGGATTCACCTGGACACAGATATGCCTGGACACGGATACTCTTGAGCACGGATACGCCTGGACAGGGATACTCCTGGGCAGGGATACACCTGGACATGGATACAGCTATACACGGATATACCTGGACACAGATACTCCTGCCAGGGATACACCTGGACACGAGTACACCTGGATACAGATACACCTGGACATGGATGCACCTGAACACGGACAGGGATATGCCTGGACAGGGATAAACCTGGACAGATATACACCTGGACACGGATACACCTGGACACGCATACACCTGGACAGGGATACACATGGACACGGATAGACCTGGACACAGATAAACCTGGGCAGGGATACAGCTGGACACAGATACAACTGGACACGTGTGCACCTGGACACAGGTACACTTGGACACGGATACACCTGGACACAGATACGCCTGGACACGGATACACCTGGACAGCGATACACCTGGACAAGGGTACACCTGGACATGGATACACCTGGACAGTGATACACCTGGACACAGGTACACCTGGACACAGATACACCTGGACAGCGATACACCTGGACACAGGTACACCTGGACATGGATACACCTGGACACGGATGCATCTGGACACAGATACACCTGGACGGTGATACACCTGGACATGGATACTCCTGGACAGGGATACACCAGGACATGGATACGCCTGGACACGGATAAACCAGGACACAGACACACGTGGACACAGATACAACTGGACACTGATACACCTGGACATGGATACAACTGGACACGGGTACATCTGGACAAGGGTACACCTGGACAGGGATTCGCCTGGACATGGGCATATCTGGACACAGATACACTGGACAGTGATACACCTGAACACGGGTACACCTGGACATGGATACACCTGGACATGGATACACCTGGACACAGATACAACCTGACACTGATACACCTGGTCATGGATACACCTGGGCATGGATACACCTGGACATGGATACGCCTGGACATGGATATGCCTGGACACGGATACACCTGGACACGGATACAGCTGGACACGCTTACACATGGACACTGATATGCCTGCCAGGGATACACCTGGACACAAGTACACCTGGACACAGATACAACTGGACATGGATGCACCTGAACACGGATGCACCTGGACAGGGATACACCTGGACACGGTTACACCTGGACAGGGATAAACCTGGACAGGCATACACCTGGACAGGGATATACCTGATCACAGATATGCCTGGACACGGATACTCTTGAGCACGGATACGCCTAGACAGGGATACGCCTGGGCAGGGATACACCTGGACATGGATACAGCTATACACGGATACACCCAGACACAGATATGTCTGCCAGGGATACACCTGGACACGAGTACACCTGGATGCAGATACACCTGGACATGGATGCACCTGAGCACGGATGCACCCGGACAGCGATATGCCTGGACAGGGATACACCTGGACACGGGTACACCTGGACACAGATACACCTGGACAGGGATACACCTGGACATGGATACACCTGGACACAGATACACCTGGACACAGATACGCCTGGACATGGATACACCTGGACAGCGATACACCTGGACAAGTGTACACCTGGACACGGATACACCTGGACAGTGATACACCTGGACACGGGTACACCTGGGCACAGATACACCTGGACAGCGATACACCTGGACATGGGTACACCAGGACACAGATACACTTGGTCACGGATAAACCTGGACACGGATACACCTGGACACGGATACACCTGGACACAGATACATCTGGACAGTGATACACCTGGACACGGGTACACCTGGACACAGATACACCTGGACAGCGATACATCTGGACACAGATACACCTGGACACAATACACCTGGACACAGGTACACCTGGACATGGATACACCTGGACACGGATACACCTGGACAGTGATACACCTGGACACAGATGCTCCTGGACAGTGATACACCTGGACACAGATACAACTGGACAGCGATACATCTGGACACAGATACACCTGGACACAATACACCTGGACACGGGTACACCTGGACATGGATACACCTGGACACGGATACACCTGGACAGTGATACACCTGGACACAGATGCTCCTGGACAGTGATACACCTGGACACAGATACAACTGGACACAGGTACGTCTGGACAAGGGCACACCTGGACAGGGATATGCCTGGACAGGTGCATATCTGGACACAGATACACCTGGACAGTGATACACCTGAACACGGGTGCACCTAGACACGGATACACCTGAACATGGATACACCTGGACAAAGATACAACCTGACACTGATACACCTGGTCATGGATACACCTGGGCACGGTTACAGCTGGGCAGGGATATACCTGGACACGGATATAGCTGGACACACATACACCTGAACACTGATATGCCTGCCAGGGATACACCTGGACACGAGTACACCTGGACACAGATACAACTGGACACGGATGCACCTGAACACGGATGCACCTGGACAGGGATACACCTGGACACGGTTACACCAGGACAGGGATAAACCTGGACAGGTATACACCTGGACAGGGATATACCTGGACACAGATATGCCTGGACAAGGATACTCTTGAGCACGGATACGCCTGGACAGGGATACGCCTGGGCAGGGATACACCTGGACACGGATACAGCTATACACGGATACACCCAGACACAGATATGTTTGCCAGGGATACACCTGGACACGAGTACACCTGGATGCAGATACACCTGGACATGGATGCACCTGAGCACGGAGGCACCAGGACAGGGATATGCCTGGACAGGGATACTCCTTGACAGGTATACGCCTGGGCAGGGATACGCCTGGACACAGATATGCCAGGACATGGATACACCTGGACACGGATACACCTGGACATGGATTCACCTGGACATGGATACGCTTGAGCACAGATACGCCTGGGCACGGATACACCTGGAATCCGATACACCTGGACACAGATACACCTGGACACGGATACACCTGGACACACATACAACTGGACACGGATACACCTGGACATGGATACACCTGGACAGTGATAAACCTGGGCAGGGATACAGCTGGACACAGATACAACTGGACATGTGTGCACCTGGACACGGGTACACTTGGACACGGATACACCTGGACAGTGATACACCTGGACAGTGATACACCTGGACACGGGTACACCTGGACACAGATACACCTAGACAGCGATACACCTGGACACAGATACACCTGGACATGGATACACCTGGACACGGATACACCTCGACAGTGATACACCTGGACATAGACACTCCTGGACAGTGATACACCTGGACACAGATAGAACTGGACACGGGTACGTCTGGACAAGGGTACACCTGGACAGGGATACACCTGGACATGGCATATCTGGACACAGATACACCTGGACAGTGATACACCTGAACATGGGTACACCTTGTCATGGATACACCTGGGCATGTAAACACCTGGACATGGATACGCCTGGACATGGATACAGCTGGGAAGGGATACACCTGGTCACGGATACAGCTGGACACACATACACCTGAACACTGATATGCTTGCCAGGACACGAGTACACCTGGACACAGATACAACTGGACACGGATGCACCTGAACACGGATGCACCTGGACAGGGATACACCTGGACACGGTTACACCTGGACAGGGATAAACCTGGACAGGTATACACCTGGACAGGGATATACCTGGACAAAGATATGCCTGGACATGGATACTCTTGAGCACGGATATGCCTGGACAGGGATACGCCTGGGCAGGGATACACCTGGACACGGATACAGCTATACACGGATACACCCGGACACAGATATGTCTGCCAGGGATACACCTGGACACGAGTACACCTGGATGCAGATACACCTGGACATGGATGCACCTGAGCACGGAGGCACCAGGACAGGGATATGCCTGGACAGGGATACTCCTTGACAGGTATATGCCTGGGCAGGGATACGCTTGGACACAGATATGCCAGGACAATGGATACGCCTGGACACGGATACACCTGGACATGGATTCACCTGGACATGGATACGCTTGAGCACAGATACGCCTGGGCACGGATACACCTGGAATCAGATACACCTGGACACGGATACACCTGGACACTGATACTCCTGGACACACATACACCTGGACACGGATACACCTGGACACAGATAAACCTGGACAGGGATACAGCTGGACACAGATACAACTGGACACGTGCGCACCTGGACACGGGTACACTTGGACACGGATACACCTGGACACAGATACGCCTGGACACGGATACACCTGGACAGCGATACACCTGGACAAGGGTACACTTGGACACGGATACACCTGGCCAGTGATACACCTGGACACGGGTACACCTGGACACAGATACACCTGGACAGTGATACACCTGGGCACGGGTACACCTGGAATGGATACACCTGGACACGGGTACACCTGGAATGGATACACCTGGACACGGATACACCTGGACACGGATACACCTGGACACAGATACACCTGGACAGTGTTACACCTGGACACGTGTACACCTGGACACAGATACACCTGGACAGTGATACACCTGGACACGGATACACCTGGACACAGGTACTCCTGGACAGGGATACACCAGGACACGGATACACCAGGACAGGGGAACGTCTGGACATGGATACACCTGGACAGTGATACACCTGGGCATGGGTACACTTGGACATGGATACACCTGGACAGGTATATGCCTGGACATGGGGACACCTGGGAAGTGATACACCTGGACATGGATACACCTGGACAGGGATACACCTGGACACAAATACACCAGGACATGGATATGCCTGGACAGGGATACACCAGGACATGGATACACCTGGACACAGATACAACAGGACATTGATACACCTGGACACAGATACACCTGGGCAGGGATACACCTGGACACAGATACAACTGGACACGGATGCACCTGAACACAGATGCACCTGGACAGGGATACACCTGGACATGGTTACACCTGGATAGGGATACGCCTGGACACGGGTAGACCTGGACACGGATACACCTGGACAGGGATACGCCTGGACATGAGTACACCTGGACAGGGATACGCCGGGACACGGATACGCCTGGACACGGGTACACCAGGACACGGATATGCCTGGACAGGGATACGCCTGGACACGGGTAAACCTGGACTCGGTTACATCTGGGCACGGGTACACTTGGACACAGATACACCTGGAGAGGGATACAGCTGGGCACGGATAAAACTGGACACAGATACAACTGGACAGGGATACACCTGGACATGGATACACCTGGACACAGAAACACCTGGACAGGGATACACCTGGACACGGATACACCTGGACATGGATAAACCTCGACGCGGACATGCCTGGACACAGATACAACTGGACACAGATGCACCTGGACACAGATACACCTGGACACGGGTACACCTGGACATGGATACAGGTGGGCACTGATACATCTGGACATGGGTACAACTGGACATGGATACACCTGGACATGGATGCACCTGGACAGGGATACAGCTGGGCACGGATACATCTGGACATGAATACAGCTGGGCACCAATACAGCTGGACACGGGTACACCTGGACATGGATACACCTGGGCACAGATACACCTGGACAGGGATACACCAGGACACGGATAGGCCTGGATATGGATAAACCAGGACACAGATACACCTGGACACAGATACAACTGGACACTGATACACCTGGACATGAATACACCTGGGCACGTAAACACCTGGACATGGATACGCCTGGACACGGGTACACCTGGACACAGGTACACCTGGACACAGATACACCTGGACACAGATACACCTGGACAGCGATACACCTGGACACGGATACACTTGGACACGAATACACCTGGACATGGCTACACCTAGACACAGATACACCTGGATACAGATACAACTGGACATTGATACACCTGGTCATGGATACACCTGGGCACGTAAACACCTGGACATGGATACTCCTGGACACGGATACAGATGGGCAGGGATACACCTGGACATGGATGCAGCTGGACACGCATACACCTGGACACAGATACGCCTGCCAAGGATACACCTGGACACGAGTACACCTGGACACAGATACAACTGGACACAGATGCAGCTGAACACGGATGCACCTGGACAGGGATACACCTGGACACGGTTACACCTGTACAGGGATAAACCTGGACAGGGATACACCTGGACACAGATATGCCTGGACACGGATACTCTTGAGCACGGATACGCCTGGGCAGGTATACACCTGGACACAGATACAGCTGGACACGGATACACCTGGACACAGATACGCCTGCCAGGGATACACATGGACACGAGTACACCTGGATAAAGATACACCTGGACATAGATGCACCTGAACATGGATGCACCTAGACAGGGATATGCCTGGACAGGGATACACCTGGACACAGTTACACCTGGACAGGGATACTCCTGGACAGGTATATGCCTGGGCAGGGATAAGCCTGGACACAGATATGCCTGGACATGGATACACCTGGACACTGATACAGCTGGACATGGATACACCTGGACACAGATAAACCTGGGCAGGGATACAGCTGGACACAGATACAACTGGACACGTGTGCACCTGGACACGAGTACACTTGGACACGGATACACCTGGACACAGATATGCCTGGATACGGATACATCTGGACAACGATACACCTGGACACTGGTACACCTGGACACAGATACACCTGGACAGTGATACACCTGGACACAGGTACACCTGGACACAGATACACCTGGACAGCGATACACCTGGACACAGGTACACCTGGACACGGATACAGCTGGACACAGATACACCTGGACACAGATACACCTGGACAGCGATATACCTGGACACAGATACACCTGGACACAATACACCTGGACACGAGTACACCTGGACATGGATACACCTGGACACAGATGCACCTGGACAGGGATACACCTGGACATGGTTACACCTGGATAGGGATACGCCTGGACACGGGTAGACCTGGACACGGATACACCTGGACAGGGATACGCCTGGACATGAGTACACCTGGACAGGGATACGCCGGGACACGGATACGCCTGGACACGGGTACACCAGGACACGGATATGCCTGGACAGGGATACGCCTGGACACGGGTAAACCTGGACTCGGTTACATCTGGGCATGGGTACACTTGGACACAGATACACCTGGAGAGGGATACAGCTGGGCACGGATAAAACTGGACACAGATACAACTGGACAGGGATACACCTGGACATGGATACACCTGGACACGGAAACACCTGGACAGGGATACACCTGGACACGGATACACCTGGACATGGATAAACCTCGACGCGGACATGCCTGGACACAGATACAACTGGACACAGATGCACCTGGACACAGATACACCTGGACACGGGTACACCTGGACATGGATACAGGTGGGCACTGATACATCTGGACATGGGTACAACTGGACATGGATACACCTGGACATGGATGCACCTGGACAGGGATACAGCTGGGCACGGATACATCTGGACATGGATACAGCTGGGCACCAATACAGCTGGACATGGGTACACCTGGACATGGATACACCTGGGCACGGATACACCTGGACAGGGATACACCAGGACACGGATACGCCTGGATATGGATAAACCAGGACACAGATACACCTGGACACAGATACAACTGGACACTGATACACCTGGACATGAATACACCTGGGCACGTAAACACCTGGACATGGATATGCCTGGACACGGGTACACCTGGACACAGGTACACCTGGACACAGATACACCTAGACACAGATACACCTGGACAGCGATACACCTGGACACGGATACACTTGGACACGAATACGCCTGGACATGGCTGCACCTAGACACAGATACACCTGGATACAGATACAACTGGACATTGATACACCTGGTCATGGATACACCTGGGCACGTAAACACCTGGACATGGATACTCCTGGACACGGATACAGATGGGCAGGGATACACCTGGACATGGATGCAGCTGGACACGCATACACCTGGACACAGATACGCCTGCCAAGGATACACCTGGACACGAGTACACCTGGACACAGATACAACTGGACACAGATGCAGCTGAACACGGATGCACCTGGACAGGGATACACCTGGACACAGTTACACCTGTACAGGGATAAACCTGGACAGGGATACACCTGGACACAGATATGCCTGGACACGGATACTCTTGAGCACGGATACGCCTGGGCAGGTATACACCTGGACACAGATACAGCTGGACACGGATACACCTGGACACAGATACGCCTGCCAGGGATACACATGGACACGAGTACACCTGGATAAAGATACACCTGGACATGGATGCACCTGAACATGGATGCACCTGGACAGGGATATGCCTGGACAGGGATACACCTGGACACAGTTACACCTGGACAGGGATACTCCTGGACAGGTATATGCCTGGGCAGGGATAAGCCTGGACACAGATATGCCTGGACATGGATACACCTGGACACGGATACAGCTGGACATGGATACACCTGGACACAGATAAACCTGGGCAGGGATACAGCTGGACACAGATACAACTGGACACGTGTGCACCTGGACACGAGTACACTTGGACACGGATACACCTGGACACAGATATGCCTGGACACGGATACACCTGGACAACGATACACCTGGACACTGGTACACCTGGACACAGATACACCTGGACAGTGATACACCTGGACACAGGTACACCTGGACACAGATACACCTGGACAGCGATACACCTGGACACAGGTACACCTGGACACGGATACAGCTGGACACAGATACACCTGGACACAGATACACCTGGACAGCGATATACCTGGACACAGATACACCTGGACACAATACACCTGGACACGAGTACACCTGGACATGGATACACCTGGACACAGATACACCTGGACAGTGATACACTTGGACACAGATACACCTGGACAGTGATACACCTGGACACAGATACACCTGGACAGTGATACACCTGGACACAGATACACCTGGACACGGGTACGTCTGGACAAGGGTACACCTGGACAGGGATACGCCTGGACACGGGTACATCTGGACACAGATACACCTGGACAGTGATACACCTGGACATGGGTACACCTGGACATGGATACACCTGGACACAGATGCACCTGGACAGTGATACACCTGGACATGGATACACCTGGGCACGGATACGCCTGGACATGGGTACACCTAGAAACAGATACATCTGGACATGGATCCACCTAGACACAGATACATCTGGACATGGATCCACCTGGACACGGATACACCTGGACATGGATACACCTGGACACAGATACACCTGGACACAGATACACCTGGACATGGATACACCTGGACACGGATACACCTGGACACGGGTACACCTGGACAGTGATACAACTGGACACGGCTACACCTGGACACAGATATACCTGGACAGTGACCCACCTGGACATGGGTACACCTGGACATGGATACACCTGGACAAGGGTACACCTTGACAGGGATACGCCTGGACACGGTTACACCTAGACACTGATACACCTGGACATGGATCCACCTGGACACGGATACACCTGGACACGGATACACCTGGACAGGGATACACCTGGACACTGATACACCTGGACATGGATACGCCTGGACATGGATACACCTGGACATGGGTACGTCTGGAAGCGGATACAACTGGACAGTGATACACCTGAAACACGGGTACACTTGTACATGGAGACACCTGGACAGGAATCGCCTGGACACGGGTACACCTGGGCAGTGATACACCTGGACATGGATAAACCTGGACAGGGATACACCTCGACACAAACACACCAGGACACGGATATGCCTGGTCAGGGATACACCAGGAGATGGATACACCTGGACACAGATACAACTGGACAGGGATACACCTGGACACAGATACACCTGGACAGGGATACACCTGGACATGGATACACCTGGTCACGGATACGGCTGGACACGGATACGCCTGGATAGGGATACACCTGGACAGGGATACACCTGGACAGGGATACGCAAGGGCATGGATAAACCTGACACCGATATGCCTGGACACAGATACAACTGGACACAGATGCACCTGGACACAGATACACCTGGACACGGGTACACCTGGACATGGATACAGGTGGGCACTGATACATCTGGACACTGGTACAACTGGACATGGATACACCTGGACATGGATGCACCTGGACAGGGATACAGCTGGGCACGATACATCTGGACATGGATACAGCTGGGCACCAATACAGCTGGACACGGGTACACCTGGACACGGATACACCTGGACACGGATGCAGCTGGACAGCGATACAGATGGGCACGGATACACCTGGACATGGATACAGCTGGGCACCGATACATCTGGACACGGACACACCTGGACACAGATACAGCTGGGCATGGATACACCTGGGCACAGATACATCTGGACATGGATACACCTGGACACGGGTACACCTGGGCACGGATACACCTGGACATGAATACAACTGGACAGGGATACACCTGGACACAGATACACCTGGACACAGATACACCTGGACACGGATACACCTGGACACAGTTACTCCTGGACATGGATATCTCTGGGCACGGATACACCTGGACACAGGTACACCAGGACACAGATACACCTGGACACGGATACACCTGGACACAGATACAGCTGGACACTGATACACCTGGACACAGATACACCTGGACACAGATACACCTGGGCACGGGTACACCTGGACACGGATACACCTGGGCACGGATACACCTGGACATGGGTACACCTGGACATGGATACACCGGGACACAGATACACCTGGGCACAGATACACCTGGACACGGTTACACCTGGACACAGGTACACCTGGACACGGATACACCTGGGCACGGATACACCTGGACAGAAATACACCAGGACATGGATACGCCTGGATATGGATAAACCAGGTCACAGATACACCTGGACACAGATACAACTGTACACTGATACACCTGGACATGAATACACCTGGGCACGTAAACACCTGGACATGGATACGCCTGGACACGGGTACACCTGGACACAGGTACACCTGGACACAGATACACCTGGACACACATACACCTGGACAGCGATACACCTGGACACAGATACACTTGGACACGAATACGCCTGGACATGGCTACACCTAGACACAGATACACCTGGATACAGATACAACTGGACATTGATACACCTGGTCATGGATATAACTGGGCACGTAAACACCTGGACATGGATACTCCTGGACACGGATACAGCTGGGCAGGGATACACCTGGACATGGATACAGCTGGACAAGCATACACCTGGACACAGATACGCCTGCCAAGGATACACCTGGACACAAGTACACCTGTACACAGATACAACTGGACACGGATGCAGCTGAACACGGATGCACCTGGACAGGGATACACCTGGACACGGTTACACCTGGACAGGGATAAACCTGGACAGGGATACACCTGGACACAGATATGCCTGGACACGGATACTCTTGAGCACGGATACGCCTGGGCAGGGATACACCTGGACACAGATACAGCTGGACACGGATACACCTGGACACAGATACAGCTGGACACGGATACACCTGGACACAGATACGCCTGCCAGGGATACACATGGACACGAGTACACCTGGATAAAGATACACCTGGACAGGGATGCACCTGAACATGGATGCACCTGGACAGGGATATGCCTGGACAGGGATACACCTGGACACAGTTACACCTGGACAGGGATACTCCTGGACAGGTATATGCCTGGGCAGGGATAAGCCTGGACACAGATATGCCTGGACATGGATACACCTGGACACGGATACAGCTGGATATGGATACACCTGGACACAGATAAACCTGGGCAGGGATACAGCTGGACACAGATACAACTGGACACGTGTGCACCTGGACACGGGTACACCTGGACAGCGATACACCTGGACACGGATAAACCTGGAAACAGATGCACCTGGACACAGATACACCTGGACACAGATACACCTGGACACAGATACACCTGGACACGGAGACACCTGGACACAATACGCCTGGACACAGGTACACCTGGACACGGATACACCTTGACATGGATACACCTGGACACGGATACACCTGGACACAGTTACACCTGGACAGGGATACTCCTGGACAGGTATATGCCTGGGCAGGGATAAGCCTGGACACAGATATGCCTGGACATGGATACACCTGGACACGGATACAGCTGGACATGGATACACCTGGACACAGATAAACCTGGGCAGGGATACAGCTGGACACAGATACAACTGGACACGTGTGCACCTGGACACGAGTACACTTGGACACTGGTACACCTGGACACAGATACACCTGGACAGTGATACACCTGGACACAGGTACACCTGGACACAGATACACCTGGACAGCGATACACCTGTACACAGGTACACCTGGACATGGATACAGCTGGACACAGATACACCTGGACACAGATACACCTGGACAGCGATACACCTGGACATAGATACATCTGGACACAATACACCTGGACACGAGTACACCTGGACATGGATATACCTGGACACAGATACACCTGGACAGTGATACACTTGGACACAGATACACCTGGACAGTGATACACCTGGACACAGATACACCTGGACAGTGATACACCTGGACACAGATACACCTGGTCACGGGTACGTCTGGACAAGGGTACACCTGGACAGGGATATGCCTGGACACGGGTACATCTGGACACAGATACACCTGAACAGTGATACACCTGGACACGGGTACATCTGGACATGGATACACCTGGACACAGATACACCTGGACAGTGATACACCTGGACATGGATACACCTGGGCATGGATACGCCTGGACATGGGTACACCTAGACACAGATACATCTGGACATGGATCCACCTGGACACAGATACACCTGGACATGGATACACCTGGACACAGATACACCTGGACACAGATACACCTGGACATAGATACACCTGGACATGGATACACCTGGACACGGGTACACCTGGACAGTGATACAACTGGACACGGTTACACCTGGACACAGATATACATGGACAGCGGCACACCTGGACACTGGTACACCTGGACATGGATATACACCTGGACAAGGGTACACCTTGACAGGGATACGCCTGGACACGGTTACACCTAGACACTGATACACCTGGACATGGATCCACCTGGACACGGATACACCTGGACACGGGTACGTCTGGACGCGGATACAACTGGACAGTGATACACCTGAAACACGGGTACACTTGTACATGGAGACACCTGGACAGGGATACGCCTGGACACGGGTACACCTGGGCAGTGATACACCTGGACATGGATAAACCTGGACAGGGATACACCTCGACACAAACACACCAGGACACGGATATGCCTGGTCAGGGATGCACCAGGAGATGGATACACCTGGACACAGATACAACTGGACACTGATACACCTGGACACAGATACACCTGGGCAGGGATACACCTGGACACAGATATGCCTGGACACGGATACTCTTGAGAATGGATAGGCCTGGATAGGGATACGCCTGGACACGGGTACACCTGGACAGGGATACAACTGGACAAGAATACACCTGGACATGGATACACCTGGACAGGGATACACCTGGACAGGGATACACCTGGACACGGGTACACCTGGACACGGATACACCTGGACACAGATACACCTGGATAGGGATACACCTGGACATGGGTACACCTGGACACGGATACGTCTAGATAGGGATATACCTGGACACCGGTACACCTGGACACGGGTACGCCTGGACAGGGATACGCCTGGACACGGGTACACCTCAACACAGATACACCTGGACACGGATACGCCTGGACACAGGTACACCTGGACATGGATACGCCTGGACAGGGATACGCCTGGACATGGGAACACCTGGACTCGGTTACAATTGGGCATGGGTACACTTGGACACAGATACACCTGGACAGGTATACAGCTGGGCACGGATACGCCTGGACACAGATACACCTGGCCATGGATACACCTGGACAATGATTCACCTGGATGAGGATACACCTGGACACGGATACACCTGGACACGGATACGCCTGGACACAGATACACCTGGACAGGGATACACCTGGACACAGGTACACCTGGACATGGATACACCTGGACATGGATACACCTGGACACGGATACACCTGGACACGGATACAACTTGGCACGGAAACAACTGGACACGGATATACCTGGACACAGATACACCTGGACATGGGTACACCTGGACACGGATACACCTGGTCACGGATACACCTGGACATGGACACACCTGGACACGATACACCTGGACACGGATACACCTGGACATGGATACACCTGGACATGGATGCACCTGGGCACGTATACGCCTGGACATGGATATATCTGGACACGGTTACACCTGGACATGGGTACACCTGGACAAGGATACACCTGGACATGGGTACACCTGGACATGGATACAGCTGGGCACAGATACATCTGGACACGGCTACACCTGGACACAGATACACCTGGACATGGATACACCTGGGCATGGATACACCTGGACAGGGATACACCTGGACACAGATACACGTGGACACGGGTACACCTGGACATGGATACAGCTGGGCACAGATACATCTGGGCACGGGTACACCTGGACATGGATACACCGTGGTATGGATACACCTGGACAGGGATACACCTGGATAAAGATACACCTGTACAGGGATACACCTGGACATGGATACACCTGGACATGGATACGCCTGGACATGGATACGCCTGGATAGGGATACACCTGGACATGGATACACCTGGACAGGGATACGCATGGGCATGGATAAACCTCGACACGGATATGCTTGGACACAGATACAACTGGGCACAGATGCACCTGGACACAGATACACCTGGACACGGGTACACCTGGACATGGATACAGCTGGGCACCGATACATCTGGACAAGGGTACACCAGGACACGGATGCACCTGGACAGAGATACAGCTGGGCACGGATACATCTGGACATGGATACAGCTGGGCACCGATACATCTGGACACGGGTACACCTGGACAAGGATACACCTGGACATGGATGCACCTGGACAGGGATACAGCTGGGCACGGATACACCTGGACATGGATACAGCTGGGCACCGATACATCTGGACATGGATACACCTGGACACGGATACAGCTGGGCATGGATACATCTGGACACGGATACACCTGGACACGGGTACACCTGGGCATGGATACACCTGGACATGAATACAACTGGACAGGGATACACCTGGACACAGATACACCTGGACACAGATACACATGGACACGGGTACACCTGGACATGGATACACCTGGACATGGATACACCTGGACACGGATACACATGGACGCAGATACACCTGGACACAGATACACCTGGACACTGATACACCTGGACACAGATACACCTGGGCACGGGTACACCTGGACGCGGATACACCTGGACACAGGTACACCTGGACACGGATACACCTGGACACAGATACACCTGGGCACAGATACACCTGGACACGGATACACCTGGACACGGATACACCTGGACACAGGTACTTCTGGACATGGATACACCTGGGCATGGATACACCTGGACAGGGATACACCTGGACAAAGATACACCTGGGCACGGGTACACCTGGACAGCGATACACCTGGACACGGATAAACCTGGAAACAGATGCACCTGGACACAGATACACCTGGACACAGATACACCTGGACACAGATACACCTGGACACGGATACACCTTGACATGGATACACCTGGACACGGAGACACCTGGACATAATACGCCTGGACACAGGTACACCTGGACACGGGTACAGCTGGACATGGATACACCTGGACACGGATACACCTGGACACAGATACACCTGGACACTGATACACCTGTACACTGATACACCTGGACACAGATACACCTGGACACGGATACTCCAGAAACACAGATACACCAGGACTTGGATACACCTGGACATGGATACTCCATAAACACAGATACTCCAGGACATGGATACGCATGGACACAGATACACCTGGACAGACATACACCTGGACAGACATACACCTGGATACGGATACGCCTGGACATGGATACACCTGGTCACGGATACATCTGGACACAGGTACACCTGGGCACAGATACACCTGGACACAGATACACCTGGACACAGATACACCTAGACACAGGTACACCTAGGCACAGATACACCTGGCCACAGATACACCTGGACACAGATAGACCTGGGCATGGATACACCTGGGCACGGACATACCTGGACAGGGATACACCTGGACATGGACACACCTGGACATGTGTGCAACTGGACATGGGTACACCTGGACATGGATACACCTGGACACAGATACACCTGGACATGGATACACCTGGACAGGGATACATCTGGGCATGGATACACCTGGACACGGATACACCTGGTCACGGATTCATCTGGACGCAGATACACCTGTACAGAGATACACCTGGACACAGATACACCTGGACACTGATACACCTGGGCACGGATACACCTGGACATGGAGACAGCTGGACAGGGATACACCTGGACATGGAGACACATGGACACAGATACACCTGGACAGGGATACACCTGGACACAGATACACCTGGACACGTGTGCACCTGGACACGGGTACAGTTGGACATGGATACACCTGGACAGATATACACCTGGAAAGGGATACACCTGGAAATGGTACACCTGGACACAGATACACCCAGACAGGGATACACCTGGGCACAGATACACCTGGACACGGATACACCTGGACACAGGTACACCTGGACATGGATATGCCTGGACACAGATACACCTGGATACGGATACACCTGGACAATGATACACCTGGACATGGATACACCTGGACACGGATTCACCTGGACAGGGTTACACCCAGACACGGATACACCTGGAAATGGTTCACCTGCACACAGATACACCCAGACAGGGATACACCTGGGCACAAATACACCTGGACACGGATACACCTGGACACGGGTAAACCTGGACATGGATATGCCTGGACATGGATACACCTGGACTTGGGATACACCTGGGCACGGATACACCTGGACACAGATGCACTTGGGCACAGATACACCTGGACACAGATACAGCTGGTCAGGGATACACCTGGACACAGATACACCAGGACACGGATACACCTGGATAGGGATATGCATGGGCACGGATGGACCTGGAGACGGATACACCTGGACATAGATACACCTGGACAGGGATACACATGGTCATGGATACACTTGGACAGGAATACAGCTGGACATGGATACAGCTGGACACGGATGCACCTGGACACGGGTATAGCTGGACATGGATACACCTGGACACGGATACACCTGGACACAGATACACCTGGACACTGATACACCTGTACACTGATACACCTGGACACGGATACACCTGGACACTGATACACCAGGGCACGGATACACCTGGACATGGAGACACCTGGACAGGGATACACCTGGACATGGAGACACATGGACACAGATACACCTGGACAGGGATACACCTGGACACAGATACACCTGGACACGTGTGCACCTGGACACGGGTACAGTTGGACATGGATACACCTGGACAGATATACACCTGGAAAGGGATACACCTGGAAATGGTACACCTGGACACAGATACACCCAGACAGGGATACACCTGGGCACAGATACACCTGGACACGGATACACCTGGACACAGGTACACCTGGACATGGATATGCCTGGACACAGATACACCTGGACACGGATACACCTGGACAATGATACACCTGGACATGGATACACCTGGACACGGATTCACCTGGACAGGGTTACACCCAGACACGGATACACCTGGAAATGGTTCACCTGCACACAGATACACCCAGACAGGGATACACCTGGGCACAAATACACCTGCACACGGATACACCTGGACACGGGTAAACCTGGACATGGATACGCCTGGACATGGATACACCTGGACTTGGGATACACCTGGGCACGGATACACCTGGACACAGATGCATTTGGGCACAGATACACCTGGACACAGATACAGCTGGTCAGGGATACACCTGGACACGGATACACCAGGACAGGGATACACCTGGATAGGGATATGCATGGGCACGGATGGACCTGGAGACAGATACACCTGGACATAGATACACCTGGACAGGGATACACATGGTCATGGATACACTTGGACAGGAATACAGCTGGACATGGATACAGCTGGACACGGATGCACCTGGACACGGGTATAGCTGGACATGGATACACCTGGACACGGATACACCTGGACACAGATACACCTGGACACTGATACACCTGTACACTGATACACCTGGACACAGATACACCTGGACACGGATACTCCAGAAACACAGATACACCAGGACTTGGATACACCTGGACATGGATACTCCATAAACACAGATACACCTGGACAGACATACACCTGGACAGACATACACCTGGATACGGATACGCCTGGACATGGATACACCTGATCACGGATACACCTGGACACAGGTACACCTGGGCACAGATACACCTGGACACAGATCCACCTGGACACAGATACACCTGGACAGCGATACACCTGGACACAGATACACCTGGACACAGATACACCTGGACACAGATACACCTAGACACAGGTACATCTAGGCACAGATACACCTGGCCACAGATACACCTGGACACAGATAGACCTGGGCATGGATACACCTGGGCATGGACATACCTGGACAGTGATACACCTGGACATGGACACACCTGGACATGTGTGCAACTGGACATGGGTACACCTGGACATGGATACACCTGGACACAGATACACCTGGACATGGATACACCTGGACAGGGATACATCTGGGCATGGATACACCTGGACATGGATACACCTGGTCACGGATTCATCTGGACACAGATACACCTGTACAGAGATACACCTGGACACGGATACACCTGGACACTGATACACCAGGGCATGGATACACCTGGACATGGAGACACCTGGACAGGGATACACCTGGACATGGAGACACATGGACACAGATACACCTGGACAGGGATACACCTGGACACAGATACACCTGGACACGTGTGCACCTGGACACGGGTACAGTTGGACATGGATACACCTGGACAGATATACACCTGGAAAGGGATACACCTGGAAATGGTACACCTGGACACAGATACACCCAGACAGGGATACACCTGGGCACAGATACACCTGGACACGGATACACCTGGACACAGGTACACCTGGACATGGATATGCCTGGACACAGATACACCTGGACACGGATACACCTGGACAATGATACACCTGGACATGGATACACCTGGACACGGATTCACCTGGACAGGGTTACACCCAGACACGGATACACCTGGAAATGGTTCACCTGCACACAGATACACCCAGACAGGGATACACCTGGGCACAAATACACCTGGACACGGATACACCTGGACACGGGTAAACCTGGACATGGATATGCCTGGACATGGATACACCTGGACTTGGGATACACCTGGGCACGGATACACCTGGACACAGATGCACTTGGGCACAGATACACCTGGACACAGATACAGCTGGTCAGGGATACACCTGGACACGGATACACCAGGACACGGATACACCTGGATAGAGATACACCTGGACACGGATACTCCAGAAACACAGATACACCAGGACTTGGATACACCTGGACATGGATACTCCATAAACACAGATACACCTGGACAGACATACACCTGGACAGACATACACCTGGATACGGATACGCCTGGACATGGATACACCTGATCACGGATACACCTGGACACAGGTACACCTGGGCACAGATACACCTGGACACAGATCCACCTGGACACAGATACACCTAGACACAGTTACACCTAGGCACAGATACACCTGGCCACAGATACACCTGGACACAGATAGACCTGGGCATGGATACACCTGGGCACGGACATACCTGGACAGGGATACACCTGGACATGGACACACCTGGACATGTGTGCAACTGGACATGGGTACACCTGGACATGGATACACCTGGACACAGATACACCTGGACATGGATACACCTGGACAGGGATACACCTGGATATGGATACACCTGGACACGGATACACCTGGTCACGGATTCATCTGGACACAGATACACCTGTACAGAGATACACCTGGACACGGATACACCTGGACACTGATACACCTGGGCATGGATACACCTGGACACGGAGACACCTGGACAGGGATACACCTGGACACAGAGACACATGGACACAGATACACCTGGACAGGGATACACCTGGACACAGATACACCTGGACACGTGTGCACCTGGACACGGGTACAGTTGGACATGGATACACCTGGACAGGGATACACCTGGAAAGGGATACACCTGGAAATGGTACACCTGGACACAGATACACCCAGACAGGGATACACCTGGGCACAGATACACCTGGACACGGATGCACCTGGACACGGGTACACCTGGACATGGATACGCCTGGACACAGATACACCTGGACATGGATACACCTGGACAATGATACACCTGGACATGGATACACCTGGACACGGATTCACCTGGACAGGGTTACACCCAGACACGGATACACCTGGAAATGGTTCACCTGCACACAGATACACCCAGACAGGGATACACCTGGGCACAAATACACCTGGACACGGATACACCTGGACACGGGTAAACCTGGACATGGATATGCCTGGACATGGATACACCTGGACTTGGGATACACCTGGGCATGGATACACCTGGACACAGATGCACTTGGGTACAGATACACCTGGACACAGATACAGCTGGTCAGGGATACACCTGGACACGGATACACCAGGACACGGATACACCTGGATAGGGATATGCATGGGCATGGATAGACCTGGAGACGGATACACCTGGACACAGATACACCTGGACAGGGATACACATGGTCATGGATACACTTGGACAGGGATACAGCTGGACACGGATGCACCTGGACACGGATACACCTGGACAAGGATACACCTGGACACGCATACACCTGGACAGGGATACACCTGGACAGAGTTACACCTGACAGGGATACACCTGGACAGGGATACACCTGACAGATATACACCTGGACACAAATACAGCTGGGCATGGATACACCTGGACAAGGATACACCTGGACGTGGATTCACCTGGACAGGGATACACCTGGACAGGGATACACCTGACAGGGATACACCTGGACACGGATACAACCTGGACACAAATACAGCTGGGCATGGATACACTTGGGCAGGGATACACCTGGGCAGGGATACACCTGGACACAGATACGCCTGGGCACAGATACACCTGAACACAGTTACACACAGATACATGTGAGCACCTGGACACTGATACACCTGTTCTTCCCCAATCCCAGGCTATTCCAAGACTCCCCACTCTGGGTCTAATCTGGGATTCCACACTCCAGGTTTAAACCGACTTTTACCCTCTCTGGGATTCCTCACTCTGTCTCAAGTCTGGGTTTAACCCACTCCGGCTCTAGTCTGGGTTTAACCCACCCCAGCTCTAGTCCGGGTTTGGTCCAGGATTCCCCACTCCGGCTCTAGTTCTGGTTTTACCCACTCCGGCTCTAGTTCGGATTTTACCCACTCCGGCTCTAGTCCAGGTTTTACCCACTCCGGCTCCAGTCTGGGTTTTACCCACTCCAGCTCTACTCCGAGTTGTACCCACTCCGGCTCTAGGCCGGATTGTCCCCACTCTGGCTCTAGTCTGGGTTTTACCCACTCCGGCTCTAGTCTGGGTTTTACCCACTCCGGCTCTAGTCTGGGTTTTACCCACTCCGGCTCTAGTCCAGGTTTTACCCACTCCGGCTCCAGTCTGGGTTTTACCCACTTCGGCTCCAGTCTGGGTTTTACCCACTCCGGCTCTTGTCTGGATTTTACCCACTCCCGCTCCAGTCTGGGTTTAACCCACTCCGGCTCTCGTCTGGGTTTTACCCACTCTGGGATTCCCCACTCCGGCTCTAGTCCAGGATTCCCCACTCTGGCTCTAGTCTGGGTTTTACCCACTCTGGCTCTTGTCCGGCTATTACCCACTCCGTCTCTAGTCCGGGTTGTACATACTCCAGCTCGAGTCCAGATTTAACCCACTCCGGGTTTCCCCACTCTGGCTCTGGTCCAGGTTTTACACACTCCGGCTCTAGTCCAGCTATTACCCACTCCAGCTCTATTCCGGGTTGTACATACTCCGGCTCGAGTCCAGATTTAACCCAATCCGGGATTCCCCACTCCGGCTCTAGTCCGGGTTTTACCCACTCCGGCTCTAGTCCGGATTGTACATACTCCAGCTCTAGTCAGTGTTTAACCCACTCCGGAATTCCCCACTCCGGCTCTGGTCCGGGTTTTACCCACTCCGGCTCTAGTCCGGGTTGTACATACTCCGGCTCGAGTCCGTGTTTAACCCACTCCGGGATTCCCCACTCCGGATCTAGTCCAGCTATTACACACTCTGGCTCGAGTCCGGGTTTAACCCACTCCGGCTCTAGTCTGGGTTTAACCCACTCTGGGATTCCCCACTCCGGCTCTGGTCCGGGTTTTACCCACTCCGGCTCTAGTCCGGATTGTACATACTCTGGCTCTGGTCCGCGTTTAACCCACTCTGGGATTCCCCACTCCGGCTCTGGTCCGGGTTTTACCCACTCCGGCTCTAGTCCGCGTTTAACCCACTCCGGGATTCCCCACTCCGGCTCGAGTCCAGCTATTACCCACTCCGGCTCGAGTCCAGCTATTACCCACTCCGGCTCGAGTCCGGGTTTAACTCACTCCGGCGTTAGTCCGGATTTAACCCACTCCGGGATTCCCCACTCCGGCTCTAGTCCGGGTTTAACCCACTCCGGCTCTAGTCCGGATTTAACCCACTCCGGGATTCCCCACTCCGGCTCTGGTCCGGGTTTTACCCACTCCGGCTCTAGTCCGGATTTAACCCACTCCGGGATTCCCTACTCCGGCTCTAGTCCGGGTTGTACATACTCCGGCTCGAGTCCGTGTTTAACCCACTCCGGGATTCCCCACTCCGGATCTAGTCCAGCTATTACACACTCTGGCTCGAGTCCGGGTTTAACCCACTCCGGGATTCCCCACTCCGGCTCTGGTCCGGGTTTTACCCACTCCGGCTCTAGTCCGGGTTTAACCCACGCCGGCTCTGGTCCAGGTTTTACCCACTCCGACTCTAGTCCGGGTTGTATATACTCCGGCTCTAGTCCGCGTTTAACCCACTCCGGGATTCCCCACTCCGGCTCTGGTCTGGGTTTAACCCACTCCGGGATTCCCCACTCCGGCTCTGGTCTGCGTTTAACCCACTCCGGGATTCCCCACTCCGGCTCTGGTCCAAGTTTAACCCACTCCGGCTCTAGTCCAGATTTAACCCACTCCGGGTTTTACCCACTCCGGCTCTGGTCCGGGTTTTACCCACTCCGACTCTAGTCCGGGTTGTACATACTCCGGCTCTAGTCCGCGTTTAACCCACTCCGGGATTCCCCACTCCGGCTCTGGTCTGGGTTTTACCCACTCCGGGATTCCCCACTCCGGCTCTAGTCCGGATTTTACCCACTCCGGGATTCCCCACTCCGGCTCTAGTCCGGATTTAACCCACTCCGGGATTCCCCACTCCGGCTCTAGTCCGGATTTAACCCACTCCGGGATTCCCCACTCCGGCTCTAGTCCGGATTTAACCCACTCCGGGATTCCCCACTCCGGCTTGAGTCCGGATTTAACCCACTCCGGGATTCCCCACTCCGGCTCTAGTCCGGATTTAACCCACTCCGGGATTCCCCACTCCGGCTTGAGTCCGGATTTAACCCACTCCGGGATTCCCCACTCTGGCTCGAGTCCGGATTTAACCCACTCCGGGATTCCCCACTCCGGCTTGAGTCCGGATTTAACCCACTCCTAGATTCCCCACTCCGGCTCTAGTTCGGCATAGACATTCTGCACTGGAGCACCGTTGGAACCGGATCCAAAACCGAAACCGATAAACAGGAAGAGGGAGGAGGGAGAGGGGCATCAGAGGGAGGGGGGAGAGGGGCATCAGAGGGAGGGTGGAGAGGGGCAGCAGAGGGAGGAGGGAGAGGGGCAGCAGAGGGAGGAGGGAGAGGGGCATCAGAGGGACGGCGGAGAGGGGCATCAGAGGGAGGAAGGAGAGGGGCAGCAGAGGGAGGAGGGAGAGGGGCAGCAGAGGGAGGAGGGAGAGGGGCAGCAGAGGGAGGAGGGAGAGGGGCAGAGGGAGGGGGAGAGGGGCAGCAGAGGGAGGGGGGAGAGGGGCATCAGAGGGAGGAGGGAGAGGGGCAGCAGAGGGAGGGGGGAGAGGGGCAGCAGAGGGAGGGGGGAGAGGGGCAGCAGAGGGAGGAGGTAGAGGGGCAGCAGAGGGAGGAGGGAGAGGGGCAGAGGGAGGGGGAGAGGGGCAGCAGAGGGAGGGGGGAGAGGGGCATCAGAGGGAGGAGGGAGAGGGGCAGCAGAGGGAGGGGGGAGAGGGGCAGCAGAGGGAGGGGGGAGAGGGGCAGCAGAGGGAGGAGGTAGAGGGGCATCAGAGGGAGGAGGGAGAGGGGCAGCAGAGGGAGGAGGGAGAGGGGCATCAGAGGGAGGAGGGAGAGGGGCAGCAGAGGGAGGAGCGTGAGGGGCAGCAGAGGGAGGGGGAGAGGGGCAGCAGAGGGAGGGGGGAGAGGGGCAGCAGAGGGAGGGGGGAGAGGGGCAGCAGAGGGAGGGGGAGAGGGGCAGCCAGATTGTATCTATATATATATAAGCATATAGAGAGGGTCAGCGCTGAGGGAGAGCCGCACTGTCGGAGGGTCAGTGCTGAGGGAGCGCCGCACTGTCGGAGGGTCAGTGCTGAGGGAGAGCCGCACTGTCGGAGGGTCAGTGCTGAGGGAGAGCCGCACTGTTGGAGGGTCAGTGCTGAGGGAGAGCCGCACTGTCGGAGGGTCAGTGCTGAGGGAGAGCCGCACTGTCGGAGGGTCAGTGCTGAGGGAGCGCCGCACTGTCGGAGGGTCAGTGCTGAGGGAGAGCCGTACTGTCGGAGGGTCAGTGCTGAGGGAGCGCCGCACTGTCGGAGGGTCAGTGCTGAGGGAGCGCCGCACTGTCGGAGGGTCAGTGCTGAGGGAGCGCCGCACTGTCGGAGGGTCAGTGCTGAGGGAGCGCCGCACTGTCGGAGGGTCAGTGCTGAGGGAGAGCCGCACTGTCGGAGGGTCAGTGCTGAGGGAGAGCCGCACTGTCGGAGGGTCAGTGCTGAGGGAGCGCCGCACTGTCGGAGGGTCAGCGCTGAGGGAGAGCCGCACTGTGGGAGGGTCAGTGCTGAGGGAGTGACGCACTGTCGGAGGGTCAGTGCTGAGTGAGCGCCGCACTGTGGGAGGGTCAGTGCTGAGGGAGAGCCGCACTGTCGGAGGGTCAGTGCTGAGGGAGCGCCGCACTGTCGGAGGGTCAGCGCTGAGGGAGAGCCGCACTGTGGGAGGGTCAGTGCTGAGGGAGTGACGCACTGTCGGAGGGTCAGTGCTGAGTGAGCGCCGCACTGTGGGAGGGTCAGTGCTGAGGGAGAGCCGCACTGTCGGAGGGTCAGTGCTGAGGGAGCGCCGCACTGTTGGAGGGTCAGCGCTGAGGGAGAGCCGCACTGTCGGAGGGTCAGTGCTGAGGGAGAGCCGCACTGTCGGAGGGTCAGTGCTGAGGGAGAGCCGCACTGTGGGAGGGTCAGCGCTGAGGGAGAGCAGCACTGTGGGAGGGTCAGCGCTGAGGGAGAGCCGTACTGTCGGAGGGTCAGTGCTGAGGGAGAGCCGCACTGTCGGAGGGTCAGTGCTGAGGGAGCGCCGCACTGTTGGAGGGTCAGCGCTGAGGGAGAGCCGCACTGTCGGAGGGTCAGTGCTGAGGGAGAGCCGCACTGTCGGAGGGTCAGTACTGAGGGAGAGCCGCACTGTCGGAGGGTCAGTGCTGAGGGAGCGCCGCACTGTTGGAGGGTCAGCGCTGAGGGAGAGCCGCACTGTCGGAGGGTCAGTGCTGAGGGAGAGCCAACAGTGCAGGTAAGATTCTGGAGGGTGGTCCCGGGGATGAGGGACTGCAGTTATGAAGATAAGATTGGAGAAGTTGGGACTGTTCTCACTGGAGAAGATAAGGCTCTGGGAGGGGATTTGATGGAGGTGTGTTCAAAATCACACAGGGGTCTGGACAGCGGAGACAGGGAGGGACTGTTCACACCGTGGGGGAAGGATCCGGAATCAGAGGGACACAGATTTAAGGCGATTGGTAAAAGAAGCAATGGAGATTCGAGGAGAAACTTTCTCACACAGCGAGTGGTTAGAGTCTGGAATGCGCTGCCTGAGAGTGTGGGGGAGACAGGGTCAATCGAGGCGTTAGGGTCTGGAATGCGCTGCCTGAGAGTGTGGGGGAGACAGGGTCACTCGAGGCGTTAGGGTCTGGAATGCGCTGCCTGAGAGTGTGGGGGAGACAGGGTCAATCGAGGCGTTGGAGAGGGAGTCAGACTGTTATCTGACTCTGAGAGGGTGCAGGGTGACTGGCAGGGACATGGACACGAGGGCGGGTTGCACATTGGGAGTGCCGGAGCAGACAGGAAGGGCCGAGCAGCTGTAGCCTTACGCAGGTGGTGCCTTGTCCCCTCGCTGCCCTGGGTGGGAACCCCTGTCCCTCGACCGACACCCATCCAGCCGCCCAACGCCCGGGGGTCGTCACCTCTGCAGGCCGTGGGAGCTTGCTGTGCGCAAACTGGCCGCTGCGGTATCCCAGCCGCGTCCTGGGCTCCGGACAAAAGCAGACCCCGTGGCAGCGAGGGGCTTTGATACAGAGACAGAGAGAGAGAGAGAGACAGAGAGAGATGTTGGGTGATGTGCTAACCTCGCTGTCAATGCACTGACAAGGTTGGAACATGGTGTGCACACAGAGAGGCAGAACCTCATTCACAACAGGGACAATCACATTGACCCTCCTTCAGACTCCCACTTGGGGTTCCATGTGCAGGGTGAGTGGGCACGAGCCCTGACTCTCGACAGTGTTGAATTCAAGCTGCCCAGTAACTTCAACACACACACACACACACACAACTTAACGTCTTCTCCGGATGAGTTTATTTCGTGAGTTCATTCAGCACCAGATCACGTTAGGCATCATGACAGTTTCCTAGACATACACCGGGAAATTAAACTGTTTCAGGATGAGCGTCACATCAGGTAATGTCAACCCGACTGGAGACGGGTAACAGGTAATATCCCCATCAAACACTCCCAGGACAGGTACAGCACGGGGTTAGATACAGAGTAAATCTCCCTCTACACCGTCCCCATCAAACACTCCCAGGACAGGCACAGCACGGGGTTAGATACAGAGTAAAGCTCCCTCTACACCGTCCCCATCAAACACTCCCAGGACAGGTACAGCACAGGGTTAGATACAGAGTAAATCTCCCTCTACACCGTCCCCATCAAACACTCCCAGGACAGGTACAGCACGGGGTTAGATACAGAGTAAAGCTCCCTCTACACTGTCCCCATCAAACATTCCCAGGACAGGTACAGCACGGGGTTAGATACAGAGTAAAGCTCCCTCTACACTGTCCCCATCAAACACTCCCAGGACAGGTACAGCACGGGGTTAGATACAGAGTAAAGCTCCCTCTACACTGTCCCCATCAAACACTCCCAGGACAGGTACAGCACGGGGTTAGATACAGAGTAAAGCTCCCTCTACACTGTCCCCATCAAACACTCCCAGGACAGGTACAGCACAGGATTAGATACAGAGTAAAGCTCCCTCTACACCGTCTCCATCAAACACTCCCAGGACAGGTACAGCACGGGGTTAGATACAGAGTAAAGCTCCCTCTACATTGTCCCCATCAAACACTCCCAGGACAGGTACAGCACGGGGTTAGATACAGAGTAGAGCTCCATCTACACTGCCCCTGTCGAATGTTTGGATGTGTGGGAGAGATTTGGAATGTGCTTGCGGCTGTAATAGTTTTCAATAAATAACTGAGGGTTACAGTAACCGGGCGTCAGTCGGACATGGGGCTGGCTGACTGGCCGTAGCTGCTGGGAGGTTTCTGACCACCTCATTCAACTTGCTTGTCCAGTCTCCGAGTGTGGACGGAGTGAAGGACCCTGCTCTTCGCCCCCTCCCCAGGTCTCCGATGTTACCGGGAGCGCTGGCCTGTTTCAACCAACTCCCCATGTTCCAGCAGCCATGTCTCCCCCATCCCCATCCCTTTGTGCCTTGTCTCACCCCCTGACCCCTGACAGGCTCCCTATCACACTGCAGCCTGACCCTCCCACCCACCACCCCCCCACCCCCCAACCCCAAACCCAGCCCCAGACCGTCCCTCACTCCCTCCCCACTAACCCACCCCTACCCACCCCCCCCCCCGCCCTCGCCTCCCCTCCATCGCTGGCTCTCTGCTTTCCACTCGGTTGTCCAGTTGACCTTCTCTCGCCCGTGACCGGTCTGGCAGGGTCAGTTGGTGGCTTCATTCCTCCATGTACTGGGGGTTGACCACCGTGGTGGTGGCGCTCTTGAACAGAGGGTTTCCTGACTGGACGGGAGAGAGAGAGAGAGAGAGAGAGAGAGAGGAGTCAGAGGGTGATCGTGGGATATTATCTAATTCATTGAAGGGATGTGGCGGTGAACGCTGGGATGGGACCAGCATTTAGTGCCCATCCCTAACTGCCCCCTTGAGAAGGTGGGGGGGGGGGGGGAGGGGAGGGGGTTAGCTGCCTTCTTGAACCGCTGCAGTCCCCGTGTGTGGTGTAGGTACACCCACGGCGCTGTTAGGGAGGGAGTTCCAGGATTTTGTCCCGTGTGTGGTGTAGGTACACCCACGGCGCTGTTAGGGAGGGAGTTCCAGGATTTTGTCCATGTGGTGTAGGTACACCCACAGCGCTGTTAGGGAGGGAGTTCCAGGATTTTGTCCCATGTGTGGTGTAGGTACACCCACGGCGCTGTTAGGGAGGGAGTTCCAGGATTTTGTCCCATGTGGTGTATGTACACCCACGGCGCTGTTAGGGAGGGAGTTCCAGGATATTGTCCCTGTGGCGTAGGTACACCCACGGCGCTGTTAGGGAGGGAGTTCCAGGATTTTGTCTGTGTGGTGTAGGTACACCCACGGCGCTGTTAGGGAGGGAGTTCCAGGATTTTGTCTGTGTGGTGTAGGTACACCCACGGCGCTGTTAGGGAGGGAGTTCCAGGATTTTGTCCCCGTGTGGTGTAGGTACACCCACGGCGCTGTTAGGGAGGGAGTTCCAGGATTTTGTCCGTGTGGTGTAGGTACACCCACAGCGCTGTTAGGGAGGGAGTTCCAGGATTTTGTCCGTGTGGTGTAGGTACACCCACGGCGCTGTTAGGGAGGGAGTTCCAGGATTTTGTCCCCGTGTGTGGTGTAGGTACACCCACAGCGCTGTTAGGGAGGGAGTTCCAGGATTTTGTCCATGTGGTGTAGGTACACCCACGGCGCTGTTAGAGAGGGAGTTCCAGGATTTTGACCCAGCGACAGTGAAGGAACGGCCGATATATTCCCAAGTCGGGATGGTAAGCGGCTCGGGAGGGGAACTTGCAGGTGGTGGTGTTCCCCATGTGTCTGCTGCCCTCGTCCTTCTAGATGGTAGAGGTGGTGGGTTTGGGCGGCGCTGTCGAAGGAGCCCTTGGTGAGTTGCTGCAGTGCATCTTGTAGATGGTACACACACTGCTGCCCCTGTGCGTCGGTGGTGGTGGTGGAGGGAGTGAATGTTTGTGGATGGGGTGCCCCATCGAGCGGGGGCTGCTTTGTCCTGGACGGTGTCGAGCTTCTCGAGTGTTGTGGGAGCCGCACTCATCCAGGCGAGTGGGGGGTGTCCCATCACACTCCTGACTTGTGCCTTGTAGATGGTGGACAGGCTTTGGGGGGGGGATCAGGAGGTGAGTGACTCTCCGCAGGATTCCCAGCCTCTGACCTGCTCTTGTAGCCACAGTGTTTATATGGCTGGTCCCAGTTCAGTTTCTGGTCAGTGGTGACCCCCAGGATGTTGATGGTGGGGGATTCAGTGATGGTGATGCCAGTGAACATCAAGGGGGCGATGGTTGGATTCTCTCCTGTTGGAGATGGTCATTGCCTGGCACTCTGTGTGTGGTGTGAATGTTACTTGCCACTGGTCAGCCCCGAGCCTGGATATTGTCCAGGTCTTGCTGCATTTGGACACGGGGCTGCTTCAGTATCTGAAGAGTGGTGAATGGTGCTGAACATTGTGCAACCATCAGCGAACATCCCCACTTCTGACCTTATGATGGAAGGAAGGTTATTGAGGAAGCAGCTGATGATGGTTGGGCCGAGGACACTGGAGAAATAGCCTGGTCCGGTCTCTTTGCGAACCCGAGTCTCGTACGTGACCCCGAACCGAGGCTCCAACACCCGGAACCTCACCATCTCTAACGCCGCCGATCTCCCAGCTCAGTAACATCGCCCCAGCCCGGCAACCGCCTCAGCTCATCGGCTGCTGAAACCCTCGCCCATGCTCCCCTGCATGCTCTCCCCAGCCCAGCCTCCCGTCTCCACAAACTTCAGCCCATCCGCAACTCTGCTGACCCCCCCCGAGGGTCTGGACTCGCACCGAGTCCCATTCACACATCGCTGACCCGCATCAGCTCCCGGTCCAGAAACACCTCCCTGTTAACATTCACACCCTCATGTTCAAATCCCCCCTCACTCACTGCCTCTCTCAGTAACCTCCTCCAGTCCCTACACCCCTCCCTATCTCTGTAACCTCCTCCAGCCCCTACACCCCTCCCTATCTCTGTAACCTCCTCCAGCCCCTACACCCCTCCCTATCTCTGTAACCTCCTCCAGCCTCTACACCCCTCCCTATCTCTGTAACCTCCTCCAGCTCCTACACCCCTCCCTATCTCTGTAACCTCCTCCAGCCCCTACACCCCTCCCTATCTCTGTAACCTCCTCCATTCCCTACACCCCTCCCTATCTCTGTAACCTCCTCCAGCCCCTACTCCCCTCCCTATCTCTGTAACCACCTCCAGCCCCTACACCCCTCCCTATCTCTTTAACCTCCTCCAGCCTCTACACCCCTCCCTATCTCTGTAACCTCCTCCATTCCCTACAACCCTCCCTATCTCTGTAACCTCCTCCAGCCCCCTACATCCCTCCCTATCTCTGTAACCTCCTCCAGTCCTTACAACCCTCCCTATCTCTGTAACATCCTCCAGCACCTACACCCCTCCCTATCTCTGTCACCTCCTCCAGCCCCCTACACCCCTCCCTATCTCTGTAACCTCCTCCAGCCCCTACACCCCTCCCTATCTCTGTAACATCCTCCAGCCCCTACACCCCTCCATATCTCTGTAACCTCCTCCAGCTCCTACACCCCTCCCTATCTCTGTAACCTCCTCCAGCCCCTACAACCCTCCCTATCTCAGTAACCTCCTCCAGCCCCTACACCCCTCCCTATCTCTGTAACCTCCTCCAGCCCCTACACCCCTCCCAATCTCTGTAACCTCCTCCAGCTCCTACACCCCTCCCTATCTCTGTAACCTCCTCCAGCTCCTACACCCCTCCCTATCTCTGTAACCTCCTCCAGCTCCTACACCCCTCCCTATCTCTGTAACCTCCTCCAGCCCTCTCACCCCTCCCTGTCTCCTTAACCTCCTCCAGCCCCTACACCCCTCCATATCTCTGTAACCTCCTCCAGCCCTCTCACCCCTCCCTGTCTCCTTAACCTCCTCCAGCCCCTACACCCCTCCATATCTCTGTAACCTCCTCCAGCCCCCTACATCCCTCCCTATCTCTGTAACCTGCTCCAGTCCTTACAACCCTCCCTATCTCTGTAACATCCTCCAGCACCTACACCCCTCCCTATCTCTGTCACCTCCTCCAGCCCCCTACACCCCTCCCTATCTCTGTAACCTCCTCCAGCCCCTACACCCCTCCCTATCTCTGTAACATCCTCCAGCCCCTACACCCCTCCCTATCTCTGTAACCTCCTCCAGAACCTACACCCCTCCCTATCTCTGTAACCTCCTCCAGCCCCTACAACCCTCCCTATCTCAGTAACCTCCTCCAGCCCCTACACCCCTCCCTATCTCTGTAACCTCCTCCAGCCCCGACACCCCTCCCAATCTCTGTAACCTCCTCCAGCTCCTACACCCCTCCCTATCTCTGTAACCTCCTCCAGCTCCTACACCCCTCCCTATCTCTGTAACCTCCTCCAGCCCTCTCACCCCTCCCTGTCTTCTTAACCTCCTCCAGCCCCTACACCCCTCCATATCTCTGTAACCTCCTCCAGCCCTCTCACCCCTCCCTGTCTCCTTAACCTCCTCCAGCCCCTACACCCCTCCATATCTCTGTAACCTCCTCCAGCCCCCTTCACCCCTCCCTATCTCTGTAACCTTCTCCAGTCCCTACACCCCTCCCAATCTCTGTAACCTCCTCCAGCCCCTACACCCCTCCCTAACTCTGTAACCTCCTCCAGCCCCTACACCCCTCCCTATCTCTGTACCCTCCTCCAGCCCCTACACCGCTCCTTATCTCTGTAACCTCCTCCAGCTCTTACAACCCTCCCTATCTCTGTAACCTCCTCCAGCTCTTACAACCCTCCCAATCACTGTAACCTCCTCCAGCCCCTACACCCCTCCCTATTTCTGTAACCTCCTCCAGCTCCTACACCCCTCCCTATCTCTGTAACCTCCTCCAGCCCCTACACCCCTCCCTATCTCTGTAACCTCCTCCAGCCCCCTACACTCCTCCCTATCTCTGTAACCTCCTCCAGCCCCTACACCCTCCCTATCTCTGTAACCTCCTCCAGCCCCTACACCCTCCCTATCTCTAACCTCCTCCAATTCCAGCCTCTTTCACACCCCCCTCCGCGATTCCCATCGCTCCACCATCGGCTGCCCAGCCTTCAGCTGCCTTGGGGGGGGGGGACCCCGAGCTCTGCAATTCCCTCCCTCGACATCTCCATCTCTCCCTCCCTCCCCCCCTCTCTCTCTCTCTCCCCACCCCCTTCACTCTGATTCTCTCTCTCTCCCTCCCTCTCCCACGCTCCGCTTCTCTCTCCCCTTCTCTCTCCCCTCCCTCCGACTTTAAGACGCTCCTCAGAAGTGACCCGTCTGTCGGAGCTGTCGCTTGTCCTGTCCCGACTGTCTCCTCCTGCGCGTTGCTGTTCAGTCCTCGCTCCTGCGACGTGAGTCGCCGATGCTCTCTTTGGTGTCAGGCGCTAGATAAATGCAGATTGCTGTTGGCTCTCCTGCTCTGCCTCGAGTCCGCCGGCTTCACAGCTGCTGGGTCGATTTGCAGATCTCAGAGGGGCAGAGAATCTCACGGCGCCAGAAGGGAGTCCCTTCGGCCCATCGAGTCTGTACCGACACGTGAGAAACACCTGACCTACCTCCCTAACCCCATTTACCCAGCACTTGGCCCCATCGCCTTGAATGTTTATGAGGTGCCAAGTGCACATCCAGGTACTTTTTATAGGGTGTGAGGGTCACCCACATCCACCACCCTCCCAGGCAGCGCATTCCACACCCTCACCACCCTCTGGGTAAAAAAGGTTCTCCTCCCATCCCCCCCCTAAACCTCCTGCCCCTCACCTTGAACTGACGCCCCCACCTCGTGACTGACCCTCCAACTCAAGGGGAACAGCTGCTCCCTATCCACCCTGTCCATGTCCCTCATCATCTTGTCCACCTCGATCAGGTCGCCCCTCAGTCTTCTCTGCTCCAACGATAACAACCAAAGTCTATCTGACCCCTCTTCATAACTTAAATGTTTCATCCCAGGCAACGTCCTGGTGAATCTCCTCTGCACACCCCACCCACCCCCCCCCCACTCTCCAGTGCAAACCCCCCCCAGCACGCCCCCCCCCGGGTCAGACCTGTCTGAGGTCACCCGGGCTGCGGGAGACGGCCCATCCGGCACTCTCACCTCGTTCCAGCGGGCGTTCTGCTTCTCTTTCTCGAAGCGGTGGTACTCCCGGCGATCGTAGAGCTCCAGCAGCCCCCGCCAGATCACCAGAGACACCAGGCCCAGCAGAACGATCCCCGCCATCACCGAGGTGATGATGATGAAGGTGTTGTCACTCAGCGGGGCTGGAACGGACAGCAGGAACGGGTGGGGGAGCGGAGAGAGAGAGAGAGAGAGAGAGAGAGAGAGAAAGGAAAGCGTTCAAACAACTGAAAGGTTGTGACTGGCCCTCAGCCCGTGACCTATGTAAACATTTGCCATGAGGATTGTGCCATGTCAACGAGTCACGTGACATCACAATTGCAGCTGGTGGCCACCAGGTGGCACCAAAGGGGCGGCAGTTGGATCGGAGAAAGATGGGGACCAGGGCCAGAGGGCACGCAGCAAGTTAATGCGTTTACTCATCGACTGCTAGCTCAGTTAGTAGCCCTTCTCATCATCAGTCTCACACATTGTTAAATAAAAAATAGTCACACGTACGGAAGACATAATTCACTGTCGGAGGGTCAGCGCTGAGGGAGAGCCGCACTGTCGGAGGGTCAGTGCTGAGGGAGTGCCGCACTGTCGGAGGGTCAGCGCTGAGGGAGAACCGCACTGTCGGAGGGTCAGTGCTGAGGGAGAGCCGCACTGTGGGAGGGTCAGTGCTGAGGGAGCGCCGCACTGTGGGAGGGTCAGCGCTGAGGGAGAGCCGCACTGTCGGAGGTCAGTGCTGAGGGAGAGCCGCACTGTCGGAGGGTCAGCGCTGAGGGAGAGCCGCACTGTGGGAGGGTCAGTGCTGAGGGAGAGCCACACTGTGGGAGGGTCAGTGCTGAGGGAGCACCGCACTGTGGGAGGGTCAGTGCTGAGGGAGAGCCGCACTGTGGGAGGGTCAGCGCTGAGGGAGAGCCGCACTGTCGGAGGGTCAGTGCTGAGGGAGAGCCGCACTGTGGGAGGGTCAGCGCTGAGGGAGAGCCGCACTGTGGGAGGGTCAGCGCTGAGGGAGAGCCGCACTGTGGGAGGGTCAGCGCTGAGGGAGAGCCGCACTGTCGGAGGGTCAGTGCTGAGGGAGAGCTGCACTGTCGGAGGGTCAGCGCTGAGGGAGAGCCGCACTGTCGGAGGGTCAGTGCTGAGGGAGAGCTGCACTGTGGGAGGGTCAGTGCTGAGGGAGCACCGCACTGTGGGAGGGTCAGTGCTGAGGGAGAGCCGCACTGTGGGAGGGTCAGCGCTGAGGGAGGGCCGCACTGTGGGAGGGTCAGCGCTGAGGGAGAGCCGCACTGTGGGAGGGTCAGTGCTGAGGGAGCGCCGCACGGTCGGAGGGTCAGTGCTGAGGGAGAGCCGCACTGTGAGAGGGTCAGTGCTGAGGGAGCGCCGCACTGTGAGAGGGTCAGTGCTGAGGGAGCGCCGCACTGTCGGAGGGTCAGTGCTGAGGGAGAGCCGCACTGTCGGAGGGTCAGCGCTGAGGGAGAGCCGCACTGTGGGAGGGTCAGTGCTGAGGGAGAGCCAACAGTGCAGGAAAGATTCTGGAGGGTTGTCCCGGGGATGAGGGACTGCGGTTATGAAGATAAGATTGGAGAAGATGGGACTGTTCTCACTGGAGAAGATAAGGCTCTGGGAGGGGATTTGATGGAGGTGTGGTCAAAATCACGCAGGGGTCTGGACAGCGGAGACAGGGAGGGACTGTTCACACCGTGGGGGAAGGATCCGGAATCAGAGGGACACAGATTTAAGGCGATTGGTAAAAGAAGCAATGGAGATTCGAGGAGAAACTTTCTCACACAGCGAGTGGTTAGTGTCTGGAATGCGCTGCCTGAGAGTGTGGGGGAGACAGGGTCAATCGAGGCGTTAGGGTCTGGAATGTGCTGCCTGAGAGTGTGGGGGAGACAGGGTCAATCGAGGCGTTAGGGTCTGGAATGTGCTGCCTGAGAGTGTGGGGGAGACAGGGTCAATCGAGGCGTTAGGGTCTGGAATGTGCTGTCTGAGAGTGTGGGGGAGACACGGTCAATCGAGGCGTTAGTGTCTGGAATGCGCTGACTGAGAGTGTGGGGGAGGCAGGTTCAATCGAGGCGTTAGTGTCTGGAATGCGCTGACTGAGAGTGTGGTGGAGACAGGTTCAATCGAGGCGTTAGGATCTGGAATGCGCTGCCTGAGAGTGTGGGGGAGACAGGGTCGATCGAGGCGTTAGGATCTGGAATGTGCTGTCTGAGAGTGTGGGGGAGACAGGGTCACTCGAGGCGTTAGGGTCCGGAATGCGCTGCCTGAGAGTGTGGGGGAGACAGGGTCAATCGAGGGGTTAGGATCTGGAATGCGCTGCCTGAGGGTGTGGGGGAGACAGGTTCACTCGAGGCGTTAGGGTCTGGAATGTGCTGCCTGAGAGTGTGGTGGAGACAGGGTGAATCGCGGCGTTGGAGAGGGAGTCAGACTGTTATCTGACTCTGAGAGGGTGCAGGGTGACCGGGAGGGACATGGACACGAGGGCGGGTTGCACATTGGGAGTGCCGGAGCAGACAGGATGGGCCGAGCGGCTGTAGCCTTACGCAGGTGGTGCCTTGTCCCCTCGCTGCCCTGGGTGGGAACCCCTGTCCCTCGACCGACACCCACCCAGCCGCCCAACGCCCGGGGGTCGTCACCTCTGCAGACCGTGGGAGCTTGCTGTGCGCAAACTGGCCGCTGCGGTATCCCAGCAGCGTCCTGGGCTCCGGACAAAAGCAGACCCCTTGGCGGCGAGGGGCTTTGATACAGAGACAGAGAGAGAGAGAGAGACAGAGAGAGATGTTGGGTGATGTGCTAACCTCGCTGCCAATGCACTGACAGGGTTGGAACATGGTGTGAACACAGCGAGGCAGAACCTCATTCACAACAGGGACAATCACACTGACCCTCCTTCAGACTCCCACTTTGGGTTCCATGTGCAGGGTGAGTGGGCACGAGCCCTGACTCTCGACAGTGTTGAATCCAAGCTGCCCAGTAACTTCAACACACACACACACCCACAACTTAACGTCTTCTCCGGATGAGTTTATTTCGTGAGTTCATTCAGCACCAGATCACGTTAGGCATCATGACAGTTTCCTGGACATACACCGGGAAATTAAACTGTTTCAGGATGAGCGTCACATCAGGTAATGTCAACCCGACTGGAGACGGGTAACAGGTAATATCCCCAACAAACACTCCCAGGACAGGTACAGCACGGGGTTAGATACAGAGTAGAACTCCCTCGACACTGCCCCTGTCGAATGTTTGGATGTGTGGGAGAGGTTTGGAATGCGATTGCGGCTGTAATAGTTTTCAATAAATAACTGAGGGTTACAGTAACCGGGCGTGAGTCGGACAGGGGGCCGGCTGACTGGCCGTAGCTGCTGGGAGGTTTCTGACCACCTCATTCAACTTGCTTGTCCAGTCTCCGAGTGCGGACGGAGTGAAGGACCCTGCTCTTCGCCCCCTCCCCAGGTCTCCGATGTTATCGGGATCGCTGGCCTGTTTCAACCAACGCCCCATGTTCCAGCAGCCATGTCTCCCCATCCCCATCCCTTTGTGCCTCGTCTCACCCCCTGACCCCTGACTGGCTCCCTATCACACTGCAGCCTGACCCTCCCACCCACCACCCCCCCAACCCCCCACAACCCCAACCCCAAACCCAGCCCCAGACCCTCCCTCACTCCCTCCCCACTAACCCACCCCTACCCACCCCCCCCCCCCGCCCTCGCCTCCCCTCCATCGCTGGCTCTCTGCTTTCCACTCGGTTGTCCAGTTGACCTTCTCTCGCCCGTGACCGGTCTGGCAGGGTCAGTTGGTGGCTTCATTCCTCCATGTACTGGGGGTTGACCACCGTGGTGGTGGCGCTCTTGAACAGAGGGTTTCCTGACTGGACGGGAGAGAGAGAGAGACAGAGAGAGAGAGAGGAGTCAGAGGGTGATCGTGGGATATTATCTAATTCATTGAAGGGATGTGGCGGTGAACGCTGGGATGGGACCAGCATTTAGTGCCCATCCCTAACTGCCCCCTTGAGAAGGTCGGGGGGGGGAGGGGAGGGGGTGAGCTGCCTTCTTGAACCGCTGCAGTCCCCGTGTGGTGTAGGTACACCCACAGCGCTGTTAGGGAGGGAGTTCCAGGATTTTGTCTCTGTGGTGTAGGTACACCCACGGTGCTGTTAGGGAGGGAGTTCCAGGATTTTGTCCCGTGTGTGGTGTAGGTACACCCACGGTGCTGTTAGGGAGGGAGTTCCAGGATTGTGTCCGTGTGGTGTAGGTACACCCACGGTGCTGTTTGGGAGGGAGTTCCAGGATTTTGTCCCGTGTGTGGTGTAGGTACACCCACGGCGCTGTTAGGGAGGGAGTTCCGGGATTTTGTCCCCGTGTGTGTTGTAGGTACACCCACGGCGCTGTTAGGGAGGGAGTTCCAGGATTTTGTCCGTGTGGTGTAGGTACACCCACGGTGCTGTTAGGGAGGGAGTTCCAGGATTTTGTCCCTGTGGTGTAGGTACACCCACGGCGCTGTTAGGGAGGGAGTTCCAGGATTTTGGCGGCGTGGTGTTGGTACACCCACGGCGCTGTTAGGGAGGGAGTTCCAGGATTTTGGCCATGTGGTGTAGGTACTCCCACGGTGCTGTTAGGGAGGGAGTTCCAGGATTTTGTCCATGTGGTGTAGGTACACCCACGGCGCTGTTAGGGAGGGAGTTCCAGGATTTTGTCCCGTGTGTGGTGTAGGTACACCCACGGCGCTGTTAGGGAGGGAGTTCCAGGATTTTGACCCGGCGACAGTGAAGGAACAGCCGATATATTCCCAAGTCGGGATGGTGAGAGGCTCGGGAGGGGAACTTGCAGGTGGTGGTGTTCCCCGTGTGTCTGCTGCCCTCGTCCTTCTAGATGGTAGAGGTGGTGGGTTTGGGCGGCGCTGTCGAAGGAGCCCTTGGCGAGTTGCTGCAGTGCATCTTGTAGATGGTACACACACTGCTGCCCCTGTGCGTCGGTGGTGGTGGTGGGGGAGGGAGTGAATGTTTGTGGATGGGGGGGCCCCATCGAGCGGGGGCTGCTTTGTCCTGGACGGTGTCGAGCTTCTCGAGTGTTGTGGGAGCCGCACTCATCCAGGCGAGTGGGGGGTGTCCCATCACACTCCTGACTGGTGCCTTGTAGATGGTGGACAGGCTTTGGGGGGTGGGGGGAGTCAGGAGGTGAGTGACTCTCCGCAGGATTCCCAGCCTCTGACCTGGTCTTGTAGCCACAGTGTTTATATGGCTGGTCCCAGTTCAGTTTCTGGTCAATGGTGACCCCCAGGATGTTGACAGTGGGGGATTCAGTGATGGTGATGCCAGTGAACATCAAGGGGGCGATGGTTGGATTCTCTCCTGTTGGAGATGGTCATTGCCTGGCACTCTGTGTGTGGTGTGAATGTTACTTGTCACTGGTCAGCCCCGAGCCTGGATATTGTCCAGGTCTTGCTGCATTTGGACACGGGGCTGCTTCAGTATCTGAGGAGTGGTGAATGGTGCTGAACATTGTGTAATCATCAGTGAACATCCCCACTTCTGACCTTATGATGGAAGGAAGGTCATTGAGGAAGCAGCTGGAGATGGTTGGGCCGAGGACACTGGAGAAATAGCCTGGTCCGGTCTCTTCGCAAACCTGAGTCTCGTACGTGACCCCGAACCGAGACTCCAACACCCGGAACCTCACCATCTCTAACGCCGCCGATCTCCCAGCTCAGTAACATCGCCCCAGCCCGGCACCCGCCTCAGCTCATCGGCTGCTGAAACCCTCGCCCATGCTCCCCTGCATGCTCTCCCCAGCCCAGCCTCCCGTCTCCACAAACTTCAGCCCATCCGCAACTCTGCTGACCCCCCCCGAGGGACTGGACTCGCACCAAGTCCCATTCACACATCACCCACCCTCGCCCGCGCTCGCTGACCCGCATCAGCTCCCGGTCCAGAAACACCTCCCTCTTAACATTCACACCCTCATGTTCAATCCCCCCTCACTCACTGCCTCTCTCAGTAACCTCCTCCAGCCCCTACACCCCTCCCTATCTCTGTAACTTCCTCCAGCCCCCTACACCCTCCCTATCTCTGTAACCTCCTCCAGCCCCTACACCCCTCCCTATCTCTGTAACCTCCTCCAGCCTCTACACCCCTCCCTATCTCTGTAACCTCCTCCAGCTCCTACACCCCTCCCTATCTCTGTAACCTCCTCCAGCCCCTACACCCCTCCCTATCTCTGTAACCTCCTCCATCCCCTACACCCCTCCCTATCTGTGTAACCTCCTCCAGCCCCTACTCCCCTCCCTATCTCTGTAACCACCTCCAGCCCCTACACCCCTCCCTATCTCTTTAACCTCCTCCAGCCTCTACACCCCTCCCTATCTCTGTAACCTCCTCCATTCCCTACAACCCTCCCTATCTCTGTAACCTCCTCCAGCCCCCTACATCCCTCCCTATCTCTGTAACCTCCTCCAGTCCTTACAACCCTCCCTATCTCTGTAACATCCTCCAGCACCTACACCCCTCCCTATCTCTGTCACCTCCTCCAGCCCCCTACACCCCTCCCTATCTCTGTAACCTCCTCCAGCCCCTACACCCCTCCCTATCTCTGTAACATCCTCCAGCCCCTACACCCCTCCATATCTCTGTAACCTCCTCCAAAACCTACACCCCTCCCTATCTCTGTAACCTCCTCCAGCCCCTACAACCCTCCCTATCTCAGTAACCTCCTCCAGCCCCTACACCCCTCCCTATCTCTGTAACCTCCTCCAGCCCCTACACCCCTCCCAATCTCTGTAACCTCCTCCAGCTCCTACACGCCTCCCTATCTCTGTAACCTCCTCCAGCTCCTGCACCCCTCCCTATCTCTGTAACCTCCTCCAGCACCTACACCCCTCCCTATCTCTGTCACCTCCTCCAGCCCCCTACACCCCTCCCTATCTCTGTAACCTCCTCCAGCCCCTACACCCCTCCCTATCTCTGTAACATCCTCCAGCCCCTACACCCCTCCATATCTCTGTAACCTCCTCCAGAACCTACACCCCTCCCTATCTCTGTAACCTCCTCCAGCCCCTACAACCCTCCCTATCTCAGTAACCTCCTCCAGCCCCTACACCCCTCCCTATCTCTGTAACCTCCTCCAGCCCCGACACCCCTCCCAATCTCTGTAACCTCCTCCAGCTCCTACACCCCTCCCTATCTCTGTAACCTCCTCCAGCTCCTACACCCCTCCCTATCTCTGTAACCTCCTCCAGCCCTCTCACCCCTCCCTGTCTTCTTAACCTCCTCCAGCCCCTACACCCCTCCATATCTCTGTAACCTCCTCCAGCCCTCTCACCCCTCCCTGTCTCCTTAACCTCCTCCAGCCCCTACACCCCTCCATATCTCTGTAACCTCCTCCAGCCCCCTTCACCCCTCCCTATCTCTGTAACCTTCTCCAGTCCCTACACCCCTCCCAATCTCTGTAACCTCCTCCAGCCCCTACACCCCTCCCTAACTCTGTAACCTCCTCCAGCCCCTACACCCCTCCCTATCTCTGTACCCTCCTCCAGCCCCTACACCGCTCCTTATCTCTGTAACCTCCTCCAGCTCTTACAACCCTCCCTATCTCTGTAACCTCCTCCAGCTCTTACAACCCTCCCAATCACTGTAACCTCCTCCAGCCCCTACACCCCTCCCTATCTCTGTAACCTCCTCCAGCTCCTACACCCCTCCCTATCTCTGTAACCTCCTCCAGCCCCTACACCCCTCCCTATCTCTGTAACCTCCTCCAGCCCCCTACACTCCTCCCTATCTCTGTAACCTCCTCCAGCCCCTACACCCTCCCTATCTCTGTAACCTCCTCCAGCCCCTACACCCTCCCTATCTCTAACCTCCTCCAATTCCAGCCTCTTTCACACCCCCCTCCGCGATTCCCATCGCTCCACCATCGGCTGCCCAGCCTTCAGCTGCCTTGGGGGGGGGGGGGACCCCGAGCTCTGTAATTCCCTCCCTCGACATCTCCATCTCTCCCTCCCTCCCCCCTCTCTCTCTCTCTCCCCACCCCCTTCACTCTGATTCTCTCTCTCTCCCTCCCTCTCCCACGCTCCGCTTCTCTCTCCCCTTCTCTCTCCCCTCCCTCCGACTTTAAGACGCTCCTCAGAAGTGACCCGTCTGTCGGAGCTGTCGCTTGTCCTGTCCCGACTGTCTCCTCCTGCGCGTTGCTGTTCAGTCCTCGCTCCTGCGACGTGAGTCGCCGATGCTCTCTTTGGTGTCAGGCGCTAGATAAATGCAGATTGCTGTTGGCTCTCCTGCTCTGCCTCGAGTCCGCCGGCTTCACAGCTGCTGGGTCGATTTGCAGATCTCAGAGGGGCAGAGAATCTCACGGCGCCAGAAGGGAGGCCCTTCGGCCCATCGAGTCTGCACCGCCACGTGAGAAACACCTGACCTACCTCCCTAACCCCATTTACCCATCACCTGGCCCCATCGCCTTGAATGTTTATGAGGTGCCAAGTGCTCATCCAGGTACTTTATAAAGGGGGTGAGGGTCACCCGCCTCCACCACCCTCCCAGGCAGCGCATTCCACACCCTCACCACCCTCTGGGTAAAAAAGGTTCTCCTCCCATCCCCCCACTAAACCTCCTGCCCCTCACCTTGAACTTACGCCCCCTCGTGACTGACCCTTCAACTCAAGGGGAGCAGCTGCTCCCTATCCACCCTGTCCATGTCCCTCATCATCTGGTCCACCTCGATCAGGTCGCCCCTCAGTCTTCTCTGCTCCAACAACGAAGACAACCCAAGTCCATCCGACCTCTCTTCATCACTTAAATGTTTCATCCCAGGCAACGTCCTGGTGAATCTCCTCTGCACACCCCACTCACCCACCCCCTCCCCCTCTCCAGAGCAAACCCCCCCCAGCACCGCCCCCCCCCGCCGGGTCAGACCTGTCTGAGGTCACCCGGGCTGTAGGAGACGGCCCATCCGGCACTCTCACCTCGTTCCAGCGGGCGTTCTGCTTCTCTTTCTCGAAGCGGTGGTACTCCCGGCGATCGTAGAGCTCCAGCAGCCCCCGCCAGATCACCAGAGACACCAGGCCCAGCAGAACGATCCCCGCCATCACCGAGGTGATGATGATGAAGGTGTTGTCACTCAGCGGGGCTGGAACGGACAGCAGGAACGGGTGGGGGAGCGGAGAGAGAGAGAGAGAGAGAGAGGGAGAGAAAGGAAAGCGTTCAAACAACTGAAAGGTTGTGACTGGCCCTCAGCCCGTGACCTATGTAAACATTTGCCATGAGGATTGTGCCATGTCAACGAGTCACGTGACATCACAATTGCAGCTGGTGGTCACCAGGTGGCACCAAAGGGGCGGCAGTTGGATCGGACAAAGATGGGGACCAGGGCCAGAGGGCACGCAGCAAGTTAATGCGTTTACTCATCGACAGCTAGCTCAGTTAGTAGCCCTTCTCATCATCAGTCTCACACATTGTTAAATTAAAAATTGTCACACGTACGGAAGACATAATTCACTGTCGGAGGGTCAGTGCTGAGGGAGCGCCGCACTGTCGGAGGGTCAGCGCTGAGGGAGCGCCGCACTGTCGGAGGGTCAGTGCTGAGGGAGAGCCGCACTGTCGGAGGGTCAGTGCTGAGGGAGAGCCGCACTGTCGGAGGGTCAGTGCTGAGGGAGAGCCGCACTGTCGGAGGGTCAGCGCTGAGGGAGAGCCGCACTGTAGGAGGGTCAGTGCTGAGGGAGCGTCGCACTGTGGGAGGGTCAGTGCTGAGGGAGCGCCGCACTGTGGGAGGGTCAGTGCTGAGGGAGAGCCGCACTGTCGGAGGGTCAGCGCTGATGGAGCGCCGCACTGTCGGAGGGTCAGCGCAGAGGGAGAGCCGCACTGTGGGAGGGTCAGTGCTGAGGGAGTGCCGCACTGTCGGAGGGTCAGCGCTGAGGGAGAGCCGCACTGTGGGAGGGTCAGTGCTGAGGGAGAGCCGCACTGTGGGAGGGTCAGTGCTGAGGGAGAGCCGCACTGTCGGAGGGTCAGTGCTGAGGGAGAGCCGCACTGTCGGAGGGTCAGTAAAGAGGGAGCGCCGCACTGTCGGAGGGTCAGTGCTGAGGGAGTGCCGCACTGTCGGAGGGTCAGCGCTGAGGGAGGGCCGCACTGTCGGAGGGTCAGTGCTGAGGGAGCCCTGCACTGTCGGAGGGTCAGCGCTGAGGGAGCGCCGCACTGTCGGAGGGTCAGCGCTGAGGGAGAGCCGCACTGTCGGAGGGTCAGTACTGAGGGAGAGCCGCACTGTCGGAGGGTCAGTGCTGAGGGAGAGCCGCACTGTCGGAGGGTCAGTGCTGAGGGAGAGCTGCACTGTCGGAGGGTCAGTTCTGAGGGAGAGCCGCACTGAGGGAGGGTCAGCGCTGAGGGAGAGCCGCACTGTGGGAGGGTCAGCGCTGAGGGAGAGCCGCACTGTCGGAGGGTCAGCGCTGAGGGAGAGCCGCACTGTGGGAGGGTCAGCACTGAGGGAGTGCTGCACTGTGGGAGGGTCAGTGCTGAGGGAGAGCTGCACTGTGGGAGGGTCAGTGCTGAGGGAGCGCCGCACTGTGGGAGGGTCAGTGCTGAGGGAGAGCCGCACTGTGGGAGGGTCAGTGCTGAGGGAGCGCCGCACTGTCGGAGGGTCAGCGCTGAGGGAGAGCCGCACTGTGGGAGGGTCAGCACTGAGGGAGAGCTGCACTGTGGGAGGGTCAGTGCTGAGGGAGAGCCGCACTGTCGGAGGGTCAGTGCTGAGGGAGCGCCGCACTGTGGGAGGGTCAGTGCTGAGGGAGAGCTGCACTGTGGGAGGGTCAGCGCTGAGGGAGAGCCGCACTGTCGGAGGGTCAGCGCTGAGGGAGCGCCGCACTGTCGGAGGGTCAGTGCTGAGGGAGAGCCGCACTGTGGGAGGGTCAGTGCTGAGGGAGAGCTGCACTGTGGGAGGGTCAGCGCTGAGGGAGAGCCGCACTGTCGGAGGGTCAGCGCTGAGGGAGCGCCGCACTGTCGGAGGGTCAGCGCTGAGGGAGAGCCGCACTGTCGGAGGGTCAGCGCTGAGGGAGAGCCGCACTGTGGGAGGGTCAGCGCTGAGGGAGTGCTGCACTGTCGGAGGGTCAGCGCTGAGGGAGTGCTGCACTGTGGGAGGGTCAGCGCTGAGGGAGCGCCGCACTGTCGGAGTGTCAGTGCTGAGGGAGAGCCGCACTGTCGGAGGGTCAGCGCTGAGGGAGAGCCGCACTGTCGGAGGGTCAGTGCTGAGGGAGAGCCGCACTGTCGGAGGGTCAGCGCTGAGGGAGAGCCGCACTGTGGGAGGGTCAGTGCTGAGGGAGAGCCGCACTGTGGGAGGGTCAGTGCTGAGGGAGAGCCGCACTGTGGGAGGGTCAGCGCTGAGGGAGAGCCGCACTGTGGGAGGGTCAGCGCTGAGGGAGAGCCGCACTGTGGGAGGGTCAGCGCTGAGGGAGAGCCGCACTGTGGGAGGGTCAGCGCTGAGGGAGAGCCGCACTGTCGGAGGGTCAGCGCTGAGGGAGAGCCGCACTGTGGGAGGGTCAGCGCTGAGGGAGAGCCGCACTGTCGGAGGGTCAGCGCTGAGGGAGAGCCGCACTGTGGGAGGGTCAGTGCTGAGGGAGAGCCGCACTGTCGGAGGGTCAGTTCTGAGGGAGAGCCGCACTGTGGGAGGGTCAGTGCTGAGGGAGAGCCGCACTGTGGGAGGGTCAGCGCTGAGGGAGTGCCGCACTGTGGGAGGGTCAGCGCTGAGGGAGCGCCGCGCTGTGGGAGGGTCAGTGCTGAGGGAGCGCCGCACTGTCGGAGGGTCAGCGCTGAGGGAGAGCCGCACTGTGGGAGGGTCAGCACTGAGGGAGTGCTGCACTGTGGGAGGGTCAGTGCTGAGGGAGAGCTGCACTGTGGGAGGGTCAGTGCTGAGGGAGCGCCGCACTGTGGGAGGGTCAGTGCTGAGGGAGAGCCGCACTGTGGGAGGGTCAGTGCTGAGGGAGCGCCGCACTGTCGGAGGGTCAGCGCTGAGGGAGAGCCGCACTGTGGGAGGGTCAGCACTGAGGGAGAGCTGCACTGTGGGAGGGTCAGTGCTGAGGGAGAGCCGCACTGTCGGAGGGTCAGTGCTGAGGGAGCGCCGCACTGTGGGAGGGTGAGTGCTGAGGGAGAGATGCACTGCGGGAGGGTCAGCGCTGAGGGAGAGCCGCACTGTCGGAGGGTCAGCGCTGAGGGAGCGCCGCACTGTCGGAGGGTCAGTGCTGAGGGAGAGCCGCACTGTGGGAGGGTCAGTGCTGAGGGAGAGCTGCACTGTGGGAGGGTCAGCGCTGAGGGAGAGCCGCACTGTCGGAGGGTCAGTGCTGAGGGAGAGCCGCACTGTCGGAGGGTCAGCGCTGAGGGAGCGCCGCACTGTCGGAGGGTCAGCGCTGAGGGAGAGCCGCACTGTCGGAGGGTCAGCGCTGAGGGAGAGCCGCACTGTGGGAGGGTCAGCGTTGAGGGAGTGCTGCACTGTGGGAGGGTCAGCGCTGAGGGAGAGCCACACTGTGGGAGGGTCAGCGCTGAGGGAGAGCCGCACTGTCGGAGGGTCAGCGCTGAGGGAGTGCCGCACTGTCGGAGGGTCAGTGCTGAGGGAGAGCCGCACTGTGGGAGGGTCAGTGCTGAGGGAGAGCCGCACTGTGGGAGGGTCAGTGCTGAGGGAGAGCCGCACTGTGGGAGGGTCAGCGCTGAGGGAGCGCCGCACTGTTGGAGGGTCAGTGCTGAGGGAGAGCCGCACTGTCGCAGGGTCAGCGCTGAGGGAGAGCCGCACTGTCGGAGGGTCAGCGCTGAGGGAGTGCCGCACTGTCGGAGGGTCAGTGCTGAGGGAGAGCCGCACTGTCGGAGAGTCAGTGCTGAGGGAGAGCCGCACTGTGGGAGGGTCAGTGCTGAGGGAGAGCCGCACTGTCGGATGGTCAGCGCTGAGGGAGCGCCGCACTGTCGGAGGGTCAGTGCTGAGGGAGAGCTGCACTGTCGGAGGGTCAGTGCTGAGGGAGAGCGCACTGTCGGAGGGTCAGTGCTGAGGGAGCGCCGCACTGTCGGAGGGTCAGTGCTGAGGGAGAGCCGCACTGTGGGAGGGTCAGCGCTGAGGGAGAGCCGCACTGTCGGAGGGTCAGCGCTGAGGGAGCGCCGCACTGTGGGAGGGTCAGTGCTGATGGAGCGCCGCACTGTGGGAGGGTCAGCGCTGAGGGAGCGCCGCACTGTGGGAGGGTCAGTGCTGATGGAGCGCCGCACTGTGGGAGGGTCAGCGCTGAGGGAGCGCCGCACTGTGGGAGGGTCAGCACTCTCCCGCTCCGAGAGGTCACAGCCCACCCCCACCCCACCACCCAGCCACTTGCCTCTCTCATGAACGAGCAGCAAAGATCCCAGCTCAGCCCTCCGCACCACATACTCGAGAAGCCCCCCGTCGTCACCCCACTGGGTGCAGGGCAGCGTGCCTTCCGGAAACTTCTGAACCATTTGTACCGTGACGCCCAGGCACTCGGAGCGGCAGGACTGGCGGGCCGAGCATGCTGCGCAGTCTCTGCAGAGGAATAGCACGGGGTTAGATACAGAGTAAAACTCCCTCTACACTGACCCCATCAAACACTCCCAGGACAGGTACAGCACGGGGTTAGATACAGAGTAAAGCTCCCTCTACACTGTCCCCATCAAACACTCCCAGGACAGGTACAGCACGGGGTTAGATACAGAGTAAAGCTCCCTCTACACTGTCCCCATCAAACACTCCCAGGACAGGTACAGCACGGGGTTAGATACAGAGTAAAGCTCCCTCTACACCGTCCCCATCAAACACTCCCAGGACAGGTAGAGCACGGGGTTAGATACAGAGTAAAGCTCCCTCTACACCGTCCCCATCAAACACTCCCAGGACAGGTACAGCACGGGGTTAGATACAGAGTAAAGCTCCCTCTACACCGTCCCCATCAAACACTCCCAGGACAGGTACAGCACGGGGTTAGATACAGAGTAAAGCTCCCTCTACACTGTCCCCATCAAACACTCCCAGGACAGGTAGAGCACGGGGTTAGATACAGAGTAAAGCTCCCTCTACACCGTCCCCATCAAACACTCCCAGGACAGGTACAGCACGGGGTTAGATACAGAGTAAAGCTCCCTCTACACTGTCCCCATCAAACACTCCCAGGACAGGTACAGCACGGGGTTAGATACAGAGTAAAGCTCCCTCTACACTGTCCCCATCAAACACTCCCAGGACAGGTACAGCACGGGGTTAGATACAGAGTAAAGCTCCCTCTACACTGTCCCCATCAAACACTCCCAGGACAGGTACAGCACGGGGTTAGATACAGAGTAAATCTCCCTCTACACTGTCCCCATCAAACACTCCCAGGACAGGTACAGCACGGGGTTAGATACAGAGTAAAGCTCCCTCTACACCGTCCCCATCAAACACTCCCAGGACAGGTACAGCACGGGGTTAGATACAGAGTAAAGCTCCCTCTACACTGTCCCCATCAAACACTCCCAGGACAGGTACAGCACGGGGTTAGATACAGAGTAAAGCTCCCTCTACACTGTCCCCATCAAACACTCCCAGGACAGGTACAGCACGGGGTTAGATACAGAGTAAATCTCCCTCTACACTGTCCCCATCAAACACTCCCAGGACAGGTACAGCACGGGGTTAGATACAGAGTAAATCTCCCTCTACACTGTCCCCATCAAACACTCCCAGGACAGGTACAGCACGGGGTTAGATACAGAGTAAATCTCCCTCTACACTGTCCCCATCAAACACTCCCAGGACAGGTACAGCACGGGGTTAGATACAGAGTAAAGCTCCCTCTACACCGTCCCCATCAAACACTCCCAGGACAGGTACAGCACGGGGTTAGATACAGAGTAAAGCTCCCTCTACACCGTCCCCATCAAACACTCCCAGGACAGGTACAGCACGGGGTTAGATACAGAGTAAAGCTCCCTCTACACCATCTCCATCAAACACTCCCAGGACAGGTACAACACAGGGTTAGATACAGGGTAAATCTCCCTCTGCACTGTCCCCATCAAACACTCCCAGGACAGGTACAGCACGGGGTTAGATACAGAGTAAAGCTCCCTCTACACTCTCCCCATCAAACACTCCCAGGACAGGTACAGCACGGGGTTACATACAGAGTAAATCTCCCTCTACACTGTCCCCATCAAACACTCCCAGGACAGGTACAGCACGGGGTTAGATACAGAGTAAAGCTCCCTCTACACCGTCCCCATCAAACACTCCCAGGACAGGTACAGCACGGGGTTAGATACAGAGTAAAGCTCCCTCGACACTGTCCCCATCAAACACTCCCAGGACAGGTACTGCACGGGGTTAGATACAGAGTAAAGCTCCCTCTACACTGTCCCCATCAAACACTCCCAGGACAGGTACAGCACGGTGTTAGATACAGAGTAAAGCTCCCTCTACACTGTCCCCATCAAACACTCCCAGGACAGGTACAGCACGGTGTTAGATACAGAGTAAAGCTCCCTCTACACTGTCCCCATCAAACACTCCCAGGACATGTACAGCACGGGGTTAGATACAGAGTAAAGCTCCCTCTACACCGTCCCCATCAAACACTCCCAGGACAGGTACAGCACGGGGTTAGATACAGAGTAAAGCTCCCTCTACACTGTCCCCATCAAACACTCCCAGGACAGGTACAGCACGGGGTTAGATACAGAGTAAAGCTCCCTCTACACCGTCCCCATCAAACACTCCCAGGACAGGTACAGCACAGGGTTAGATACAGAGTAAAGCTCCCTCTACACTGTCCCCATCAAACACTCCCAGGACAGGTACAGCACGGGGTTAGATACAGAGTAAAGCTCCCTCTACACTGTCCCCATCAAACACTCCCAGGACAGGTACAGCACGGTGTTAGATACAGAGTAAAGCTCCCTCTACACTGTCCCCATCAAACACTCCCAGGACAGGTACAGCACGGGGTTAGATACAGAGTAAAGCTCGCTCTACACTGCGATGGGTCTTACTTGAACTGCTCACATTCAGTCGGACAGGTCACACAGGTCTCACAGGTCGCTCCTTGGTACCCGGACTCACACTGGCACCGGTTACATTTACATTGCCCATGGCCGCTGCATTCTGGACCGTCTGCCACCTGGCAGGCGCTGTTTAACATCGAGCATTCGCAGGCTTCTCCTGTGTAGCTGGAGTTGCAGTGACACGTCCCACAGACACACTCTCCATTCCCTGCAGAGGTTGACGGCGAGACAGAGCAAGAACGAGTGAGTTCGGGAGGGAAGGGGAGGTGAAATGAGAGGGAGACGGAGGGAGAGAGAGCAAACTTTGGAGCGTTATGAACTATGCAATTTGGCCCAAAGCCAGGATACATTTTCTTATTACTGCATGGGGGTGGGGGTGTTGCTGGGCTGGGCCCAGCATTTATTGCCCATCCCTAATTGCCCCCTTGAGGAGGTGGGAGGGGGGGTGAGACACCTTCTTGAGCCGCTGCAGTCCCCCGTGTGTGGTGTAGGTACACCCACAGCGCTGTTAGGGAGGGAGTTCCTGGATTTTGTCCTGTGTGGTGTAGGTACACCCACGGCGCTGTTAGGGAAGGTGTTCAAGGATTTTGTCCGTGTGGTGTAGGTACACCCACGGCGCTGTTAGGGAAGGTGTTCAAGGATTTTGTCCGTGTGGTGTAGGTACACCCACGGCGCTGTTAGGGAAGGAGTTCCAGGATTTTGTCCATGTGGTGTAGGTACACCCACGGCGCTGTTAGGGAAGGTGTTCAAGGATTTTGTCCGTGTGGTGTAGGTACACCCACGGCGCTGTTAGGGAAGGTGTTCAAGGATTTTGTCCGTGTGGTGTAGGTACACCCACGGCGCTGTTAGGGAAGGTGTTCAAGGATTTTGTCCGTGTGGTGTAGGTACACCCACGGCGCTGTTAGGGAGGGAGTTCCAGGATTTTGTCCGTGTGGTGTAGGTACACCCACGGCGCTGTTAGGGAGGGAGTTCCAGGATTTTGTCCCCGTGTGTGGTGTAGGTACACCCACAGCGCTGTTAGGGAGGGAGTTCCAGGATTTTGTCCGTGTGGTGTAGGTACACCCACAGCGCTGTTAGGGAGGGAGTTCCAGGATTTTGTCCCCGTGTGTGGTGTAGGTACACCCACGGCGCTGTTAGGGAGGGAGTTCCAGGATTTTGTCTGTGTGTGGTGTAGGTACACCCACGGCGCTGTTAGGGAGGGAGTTCCAGGATTTTGTCCGTGTGGTGTAGGTACACCCACGGCGCTGTTAGGGAGGGAGTTCCAGGATTTTGTCCGTGTGGTGTAGGTACACCCACGGCGCTGTTAGGGAGGGAGTTCCAGGATTTTGTCCGTGTGGTGTAGGTACACCCACAGCGCTGTTAGGGAGGGAGTTCCAGGATTTTGACCCAGCGACAGTGAAGGGACGGACGATATATTCCCAAGTCGGGATGGTGAGCGGCTCGGGAGGGGGAACTTGCAGGTGGTGGTGTTCCCCATGTGTCTGCTGCCCTCGTCCTTCTAGATGGTAGAGGTGGTGGGTTTGGGCGGCGCTGTCGAAGGAGCCCTTGGCGAGTTGCTGCAGTGCATCTTGTAGATGGTACACACACTGCTGCCCCTGTGCGTCGGTGGTGGTGGTGGAGGGAGTGAATGTTTGTGGATGGGGGGGGCCCCATCGAGCGGGGGCTGCTTTGTCCTGGACGGTGTCGAGCTTCTCGAGTGTTGTGGGAGCCGCACTCATCCAGGCGAGTGGGGGGTGTCCCATCACACTCCTGACTGGTGCCTTGTAGATGGTGGACAGGCTTTGGGGGGGAGTCAGGAGGTGAGTGACTCTCCGCAGGATTCCCAGCCTCTCTGACCCGCTCTTGTAGCCACAGTGTTTATATGGCTGGTCCCAGTTCAGTTTCTGGTCAGTGGTGACCCCCAGGATGTTGACAGTGGGGGATTCAGTGATGGTGATGCCAGTGAACATCAAGGGGGCGATGGTTGGATTCTCTCCTGTTGGAGATGGTCATTGCCTGGCACTCTGTGTGTGGTGTGAATGTTACTTGTCACTGGTCAGCCCCGAGCCTGGATATTGTCCAGGTCTTGCTGCATTTGGACACGGGACTGCTTCAGTATCTGAGGAGTGGTGAATGGTGCTGAACATTGTGCAACCATCAGTGACCATCCCCACTTCTGACCTTATGATGGAAGGAAGGTTATTGAGGAAGCAGCTGAAGATGGTTGGGCCGAGGACACTACCCTGAGGAACTCCTGCAGTGATGTCCTGGAGCTGAGGTGACTGACCTCCAACAACCACAACCATCTTCCTGTGTGCTGGGTATGACTCCAACCAGCGGAGAGTTTCCCCCCTGATTCCCATTGACTGCAGTGTTGCTGGGGCTCCTTGAGGCCACACTCGGTCAGACACTGCCTCGATGTCGAGGGCAGTCACTCTCACCTCACCTCGCGAGTTCAGCTCTTTTGTCCCTGTTTGAACCGAGGTTGTACTGAGGTCAGGAGCGGAGTGGCCCTGGCAGAAGCCAGACTGGGCATCAGTGAGCAGGTTATACCGAAGCAAGTCCTGCCTGATAGCCCTGACGATGACCCCTTCCATCACTTTACTGACTGATGGGGGGTAATTGGCCGGCTTGGATTTGCCCTGCTTTTTGTGGAAGGGACCTACCTGGGCAAGTTCCCACCCAGCCGGGGTAGATGCCAGTGTTGTAGCTTCATTGGCGATGGACAGGGTGGGATGGTTCCTGATGGACAACTCTCATTCTGAGTGCCCCTCCTTTCCCCCTCACCCAGTGCCCCCACCTCTCTCTCCCTCCCTCCCTTCCCTGCTTGGATATGAACCCCCCCCCAACAACCCCCCCCCCCCCCCCCCCCCCCCCACAGGCCCCGGCCCTGACGGTGGTGGATCTCACCGCTGCACATGTGGTTGTTGTGTCTGGTACAGCTGTGGTCATCACATTCACAAAACTGTCCTCGAAGCTGGTGGTGACAGACGCACACACCACACAGGCAGTGACCTCGGCCCCCGCACAGAGCTGACTCCTTTTCCTTGCGGCACAGATCGCTCAGGTCCTGCACCCCTGAATTCTCCTGGGAACACTCGCAAGCCTTTCCCAAGTATCCAGGACTGCAGCTGTGGGTGGGGATGTTGGAGGCGGGATGGGGTGGGGTGGGGTGGGGTGGGGTGGGGTGGGGTGGGGGTGGGGTGGGGTGGGGTGGGGTGGGGTGGGGTGGGGTGGGGTGGGGTGGGATGGGGTGGGGTGGGGTGGGGTGGGGTGGGGTTGGGTGGGGGGGGAGAGAGAGAGAGAGTTAGGGTTCAGGTTAACTCAGGAAAGCCCCGAATGCTCCTCCAGATCCACCATCACCGTTTGACCTGATCCCAGGACGATCCCCATCCCACGTTGACCCGATCCCAGATCCACGCAACCCTCGATCGACCCCGGCCATGGATCGAACCGATCCCAATCCCAGATCAACCCTGATCCCAGATCAACCCTGATCCCAGTCCTATCCCAATTCCAGATTGATCCCAATCCCAGATTGTTCCCATTCCCACATCGATCCCAATCCCAGATCGATCCCAATCCCACATCGATCCCAATCCCACATCGATCCCAATCCCTATCTATTCCAATCCCAGATTGTTCTCAATTCCAGTTGGTGCAAGAGGCTATCCACCCCCTTTACCACCCTCCCCCACCCTTTATCACCCTCCCCCACCCGTTACCACCCTCCCCCACCCGTTACCACCCGTTTCCACCCTCCCCCACCCTTTTACCACCCGCCCCCACCCCTTTACCACCCTCCCCCACCCTTTACCACCCTCCCCCCACCCTTTACCACCCTCCCCAACCCTTTACCACCCTCCCCAACCCTTTACCCACCCCCCAACCCTTTACCACCCTCCCCCACCCTTTACCACCCTCCCCCACCCTTTACCACCCTCCCCCACCCTTTACCCACCACCCCCACCCTTTACCACCCTCCCCCACCCTTTACCACCCTCCCCCACCCTTTTACCCTCCACCACCCCACCCTTTACCACCCTCCCCCCACCCTTTACCACCCTCCCCCCACCCTTTACCACCCCCCATCCTTTACCACCCTCCCCCAACCCTTTACCCACCCCCCAACCCTTTACCACCCTCCCCCACCCTTTACCACCCTCCCCCACCCTTTACCACCCTCCTCCCAACCCTTTACCACCCTCCCCAACCCTTTAACCCACCCCCCAACCCTTTACCACCCTCCCCCACCCTTTTACCACCCTCCCCAACCCTTTACCACCCTCCCCCACCCTTTACCACCCTCCCCCCACCCTTTACCCCACCCCCCACCCTTTACCACCCTTCCCCACACTTTACCACCCCCTCCACCCTTTACCACCCTCCCCCACCCGTTACCCACCCCCCCAACCCTTTACGCACCCTTTACCACCCTTTACCACCCCCCACCCTTTACCACCCTCCCCCACCCTTTACCACCCTTTACCCACCCCCCACCCTTTACCACCCTCCCCCTCCCTTTACCCCACCCCCCACCCTTTAACCACCACCCCCACCCTTTACCACCCTCCCCCACCCTTTACCCACCACCCCACCCTTTACCCACCCCCCACCCTTTACCACCCTCCCCCACCCTTTACCACCCCCCCATCCTTTACCACCCTCCCCAAACCCTTTACCCACCCCCACCCTTTACCACCCTCCCCCACCCTTTACCACCCTCCCCAACCCTTTACCACCCTCTCCCAACCCTTTACCCACCCCCCAACCCTTTACCACCCTCCCCCACCCTTTACCACCCTCCCCAACCCTTTACCACCTTCCCCAACCCTTTACCTACCCCTCCCCCACCCTTTAACCACCTCCCCCCACCCTTTACCCACCCCCCACCTTTTACCACCCCCTTCCCCACACTTTACCACCCCCCCCCACCCTTTACCACCCTCCCCCACCCTTTACCCACCCTTCTACCCACCCTTTACCACCCTTTACCACCCCCCCACCCTTTTACCACCCTCCCCCACCCTTTACCACCCTTTACCACCCTTTACCCACCCCCACCCTTTACCACCCTCCCCCACCCTTTACCCACCCCCCCCCCTTACCACCCCCCCCACCCTTTACCACCCCCCCACCCTTTACTACCCTTCCCTACCCTTTACCACCCCCCCACCCTTTACCCACCCCCCCACCCTTTACCCACCCCCCACCCTTTACCACCCTCCCCCACCCTTTACCACCCTCCCCCACCCTTTACCTCCCTCCCCCACTCTTTAACCCACCCCCCACCCCTTTACCACCACCCCCCCCACCCTTTACCACCCCCCAACACCTTTGCCACCCCCCCCCTCCCCCCAGGTCAGTTCCTTCCTTCCCACCCCCTCCTCACAGGTCAGTCCATACCCCCTCCCCCACTCCGGTTCATGTTACCCACCCTCCCACCGCTGGGGTCATTTCCCCCTCTCACCCCAGGGTCATTTGCACCCATGTGCTGCCTCCCTGGGGTCAGTTGACCTTCCTTCTCCTGAGCCAGTCTAACCCTTCCCCTAAAAAAGGCCCCCCCCGCCTTGAGTCAGGCCTCCCCCTGGGTCAGCTCTCCCCCCTCACCCCCTCCCCTAGGTCATTCAACCCCTTTGCCCCCTCCCTCCCCTTGGTCAGGTCCCCCCCCTCTCCCTGTGTCTGATTGCCCCCCCCCCCCAATCCTCTAGGTCAGTGCCCCACCCTTCCCCTGGGTGTACCATACCAATGTTTTACCTGCACTGTCCACAGCTGAACTTGCCAATGCCGTGGCTGCAGTACATGTCGGTCACTCTCGATCCCTGCCGTCTCCGCACTCACAGCCGCAGACCGTCTCCACCTGGACCTCCAGCTTCTCCGTGAATCCCAAAACCCGCAGCTCAAACTCTTTCCGAGACCAGGAGCAGCTCAAGGCCGAGCTCAAGGCTGAGACCGTCACGGTGAACCTGACCTAGCAAAACGGCAAAGAGACCGGTCAGTGCCAACTGGGTCAGTGCCAATGAGAGACCGGCCAGCACCAACTAGAGACCGGTCAGTGCCAACTGGGTCAGTGCCAATGAGAGGCTGGCCTGCGCCAACTGGTCAGTGACAAAGAGAGACCGGTCAGTGCCAACTGGGTCAGTGCCAATGAGAGACCAGTCAGTGCCAACGAGAGGCCGGTCAGTGCCAATGAGAGACCAGTCAGTGCCCAATGAGAGACCGGCCAGCACCAACTAGAGACCGTCAGTGCCAACTGGGTCAGTGCCAATGAGAGACCGGCCAGCACCAACTAGAGACCGGTCAGTGCCAACTGGGTCAGTGCCAATGAGAGACCGGCCAGCACCAACTAGAGACCGGGCAGTGCCAACTGGGTCAGTGCCAATGAGAGACCGGCAGGCACAACTAGAGACCGGCCAGCGCCAACTGGGTCAGTGCCAATGAGAGACCGGGCCAGCACCAACTAGAGACCCGGTCAGTGCCAACTGGGTCAGTGCCAATGAGAGACCGGCCAGCACCAACTAGAGACCGGTCCAGTGCCAACTGGGGTCAGTGCCAATGAGAGACCGGCCAGCACCAACTAGAGAGACCGGTCAGTGCCAACTGGGTCAGTGCCAATGAGAGACCGGCCAGCACCAACTAGAGACCGGTCAGTTGCCAACTGGGTCAGTGCCAATGAGAGACCGGCCAGCACCAACTAGAGACCGTCCAGTGCCAACTGGGTCAGTGCCAATGAGAGACCGGCCAGCACCAACTAGAGACCGGTCAGTGCCAACTGGGTCAGTGCCAATGAGAGGCTGGCCAGCACCAACTAAGACCGGTCAGTGCCAACTGGGTCAGTGCCAATGAGAGGCTGGCCTGCGCCAACTGGTCAGTGACAAAGAGGAGACCGATCAGTGCCAACTGGGTCAGTACCAATGAGAGACCAGTCAGTGCCAACGAGAGGCCGGTCCAGTGCCAACAAGAGACCAGCCAACGCCAACTTGTCAGTGCCAATGAGAGGCCGGTCAGTGGCCAATAAGGAGGCCGGTCAGTGCCAACCAGTCAGGACCAATGAGAGACTGGTCAGTGCCAACAAGAGACCAGCCAGCATCAGCTGGTCAGTGCCAATGAGAGGCCGGTCAGTGCCAACTAGAGACAGGTCAGTGCCAGTGAGTGACTGGTCAGGGCCAACGAGAGACTGGTAAAGTGCCTACTGGTCAGTGCCAATGAGAGGCTGGTCAGTGCCAACTGGTCAGTGCCAATGAGAGGCTGGTCAGTGCCAACTGGTCAATGCCAATGAGAGGCTGGTCAGTGCCAACTGGTCAGTGCCATTGGGAGACTGGTCAGTGCCAATGAGAGGCCAGTCAGTGCCAACTGGTTAGTGCCAATGAGGGACTGGTCAATGCCAACAGGTCAGTGCCAATGAGAAACCGGTCAGTGCCAACTGGGTCATTGTCAATGAGAGGCCAGCCAGTGCCAACTGGGTCAGTGCCAATGAGAGACCAGTCAGTGCCAATAAGAGGATGGTCAGTGCTAACAGGTCAGTGCCAATGAGAGACGGGTCAGTGCCAATGAGAGACCAGTCAGTGCCAATGAGAGACCGGTCAGTGCCAATAAGAGGCTGGTCAGTGCTAACAGGTCAGTGCCAATGAGAAAACCAGTCAGTGCCAATGAGAGACCGGTCAGTGCCAATGAGAGACTGGTCAGTGGTCAACTGGTTAGTGCCAATGAGAGACTGGTCAGTGCCAATAAGAGGCTGGTCAGTGCTAACAGGTCAGTGCCAATGAGAAACCAGTCAGTGCCAACTGGTCAGTGCCAATGAGAGACTGGTCAGTGCCAACTGGTCAGTGCCATTGAGAGACTGGTCAGTGCCAATGAGAGGCTGGTCAATGCCAACAGGTCAATGCCAATGAGAGACCAGTCAGTGCCATAAGAGGATGGTCAGTGCTAACAGGTCAGTGCCAATGAGAGACGGGTCAGTGCCAATGAGAGACCGGTCAGTGCCAATGAGAGACCGGTCAGTGCCAATAAGAGGCTGGTCAGTGCTAACAGGTCAAGTGCCAATGAGAAACCAGTCAGTGCCAACTGGTCAGTGCCAATGAGAGACCAGTCAGTGCCAACTGGTCAGTGCCATTGAGAGACTGGTCAGTGCCAATGAGAGGGGGAGTGGTGGCGGCAAGGTGGGACGATGAGAGTGGAGGGGGTGCAGAGGGAGAGGGGGGAGGGGGAGGGAGAGTCGGAGTAGGAATGGAGAGAGACGGAAGGGCGAGGAGAGAGGGGCAGGTGTATGGGGAATGGGGCATGGAGAAGATGAATGGGGACGAATGGGGAGGTGGAGGGGAAAGGGGTAGATGAGGGGGGAAGGAGGGATGTTGAGGGGGAAGGAGAGTGGTGGAGGGGGGAATGGGTAGGTGAAGGGGGTAAGGAGGGACGTTGAGGGGAAGGTGGAGGGGGGATGGGGTTGGGGGAGAAGACAGTTGGGTAATGGGGACTTGTTCACCCTCGCTTGCACACTCAAAACACACTTGCTCAATCACATACTCACTCGCTCACTCACTCGCTTGTTTTCTCACACTCACTCACTTTCTCCTCACTCGGTCACCTCACT